>VRMD01000839.1:0-21194 GCA_009872375.1 Sminthurides bifidus | reverse complement strand
ATTAATCTCCCTGCCTTTCATCCCTTTCGAAAGCCATGGGCAAGAGACGTGTCTCTTTTTCTTCGATACTAGCACAGCATCTTGTTTTCCAAGGAATGTTCTTTTGTTACAGTGCAAAAAATAATTGAGAATTGATGGAAATAATAGACAAAACTTACTCCAGGCTACAATACTCGGAGTTGAAGTGATCGTTGCCTATTTTTAGCAGGTACGGATGTTCACCTTTTCCAAGTCTATCGTAGGATTGCTTACATAGACAATCATTGACTAATTTTCAGGGATGAAATCAAACTGATAGATAAGATATTCCCTAACTCCGGCTACTTCATTACGACTTGATTGGATCATTGCAGAGGAGAGGAAACCAAGAAAATTCAAGAGCAGTCTCAACAGCTTATGAAAACAACTTGAAGCAACTTCCAGAAGAGAGAGCGCAAGAAAAATTGCAAATCACACAGCAGAGCAACCCTATGTTTAGGCATAGAGAGGTTTAGCACTTGAAGCTTACATCTTGACTTGAAGTCGACAACAGTAATTCACCATGCTATTTATGGGAATAAAATGGACTGGCACTGAACTTAAGGATTAAATATTGGTAATTCAATGTTTCTTTAATGGATTTGACCTCATGAAAACTGTAAGTCTCATCTGCGGTTAAATCCATCATTTATTATGATTATCATGGTTTCAGTTTCGACAAATGTGCTGCTTTACTCGCACGGACACCAGAATCAAGTACTTGATCATCTGAAGAGGAGCAAGGCGGCAGATGGCAGGAAAAAAACAATGGTTGATGAACCACGTGTAAGATAATTTCAAAAAACTTATAACGTGCCAAAGACAAGCTTCTCTCAGATCAAAATTGTACGGATTCAAGCACTTATGATTAAGCAGGCCATGGCTGGAGTCTGATGGCTCGTGCTACATCCCGTTTCCTTCTAGTTTCGTTACTGCAGTTCAGGTACTATGAGCTCGTCTACTAATGATGATATTCTGAATTAATGTGGGCAATATGTCTTGAGCCGAGCTCGAGATTATAGGAACAGGGGACGGAACAGTGATCGGCTCAAGCTCGTCACTCCTGCGTTATTAACGAGCCTGGTGCATTTTCAAGAAGCCCGAGGTAATAGAGACAAAGTGCCGAGAATGATTCCCAATGCCTTTTCACACAGTAGGGATCGTAAGGATTGCAGGATTGTAAAGATTTTCAGAGTTCCTGCCGTGTCGAGGCTGGAATGATGAATTCAAATCCTGATCTGAACAAAGATGAAAGATGTTTCTGATAGGGGTTAATTTTTTAAAAACTTGGTGTATTCCGCCTTCCAGTTCCTTTTTATACAGTACACGGATCATTACTGGTTGATAAATTCACGTTTGTCGTTACCAAGACGTGGTATATAAATGCCACGTTCAAAAGGATTCCCGTTACGTGATTTATCCTAACCTCAAATTTGAGGAATATTGAGTGACTATTAGCTAGCTGTAGCTGGCAGGATTGTGAGCTTTAAGATGGTGGTGATGAGCGAGAGCACATGCAGTACCAGTGATGATTCAGAGGGATTTTTTACAATCTAATGCTCTTAAAAGTGTCCAAAGTGCAATTAACTACGAGGAGGAAAAGTAATATTTGAATTTATTTGTGTTACCAAAGTAAATTGATGGGAAGTGAAGAGGTTAAATATTTCAGCTGACTCACTTCATGATTTCTCATTTTATTCTCCCTCCTCATTTCCATCTTTGGCCACAGAGATAAAGTCTTGAAATGCAGAGTCTACTCCTGCGCTCCGTCTTCCAGGCCAGTTCATCGATACAAAGGCAATGGACAGTTAAATCCTAACACATGTGAGCTATATGCAATCATCTACCTCATTCCGGGCGTTTAGTTTCTAGATGGCTTAGATGATGAGTTTGATAGCATTTCTGTGCCATGGTGTTACTTGTATTGCTTGATCATCTAATCATTGTCCTTATGTAATTCCGTCTCATCCTGGTCAACAAAATCCAGGAGATTCTTAAAACTCTGGTATACAGATTTAATTTTTATGGAAAAACTCTGACTTGAGATATGAGGATGTGACTGTATCGATGTTTGTCAATATTGGCTTGAAGCAAAATTTTGAATGTGCCTGAGCGAGCCTTTTGTAGAACAGGTAAGTCAAATTTCAAGTAAGAATCAATCGAATCCATTGAAAAACGTTTGGTCACATTGTCATTTACGATGAGGCAAGAGTCTGTGACTTATCTGAAACGATCTGAGGATTAAGTTTAGGACGAGATACAGATGAGGAAATCGTGGTCGGGGAATAAATACAGGTAATAGAAGGTGTATAGATTTTGGAGGGTTATGGCTTAATGGTAAAATTGAATCTGAATGAAAGGAGTAACTCAAATTGGGGATTGAGAGGGTTGGAATGTATCGTGAGTGATTTTGTGGGCAAAAAGTGTCTTTGTGTTCATGTAAAAGTTCTCAAGGAATCTTGCATTGAAATCAAGGAGGAGATAGATGAAGAGATGCACGAATTCACGGATTGGGAAACAAATGTCTCGATCTCCTTCTTTTTCTGGTCATCGTGATCAATTTCAAAAAAGGAGTATTCATTCTCCGAGAGGCCATCATTTCAGCCATCCATTGTCACAATGTAAATCTGTTTTCCAATCACCGTCAGTTCTCTGCCCTTACCTCTTCGTCGCAGCACTACTACTATGACATTGTCATATTTTGAAGTTTTAAAAAATATCTCTGTAACAATGGCCAACTTTGTACCTAGTAAATTTCCTATCCTCTCTCAATACATCGTGTTCTCCTCCGATAACATTCTTGTGCGTGCCTAAACCTCGCCGGCTTCCAATTCAAGGTAAATGACTACAGCGTGGCAAGGCCCCTGGCATCGTGAGATATGACAAAAAGGTTGGAAAAAACGCAAGAGAATTTCTACTCATAAAGCATATTTCACCGCCTGCCACACCACAAGGAGGCATTCTCCCGTCAGCATTTGAATTTGATATCAGAAGGACCTGGGACGAGCAGGATGGCATATTGGATTATGAAACCATAGGACAGATGACAAAAATAAGTCGATCCTACTTTAATTTCATCGGGGAAAAAAATCAAGATAAAATCCGGAAACTCTAGCTTACTCAAATACTCCGTTTTTTTATCCCTAATACATGCATTTCCTCTGTATGGCTGTTCCAAAGGCTGGCATGGACAACGGAGAAAAGGTGGAGATAAAATCCCTCGGCCGTAAGAAAGGACACAGATTGGATGGAAATTATACGGCGCTATCCCACAGCTGTTTGATTACAGCTGGTGAAATTAAAATCCATTTTGATCCGGCATGCAATGCTCCATGACCGTCTACTCTCCAATCAAAGTTATTAGCAACATTACTGGACGCTTCGCTTACGATGAACCAGAGAAGAGTGAGTGTGTATTCGGAATGCTTTGTGTCAGACTGCGACACAATTTCACTTAAACGGCTGAACGGTTAAATCGTCGGGGTGGAACATGGGTGCAAAGAATTGGAAAGGTTTCCCTACTTACCTTGCCGCAGATTTTCAGCCATTCGGTACAATCCGAGGAGTTCTTCGTAGGTGGTTTCAGGAACGTCGTTGAACAGAGCATTACCGCTAGGTGCATGTGTCGGAAGGACTGCGTGAGGTAAGCGAGATTGATTGCTAGAGCTGCTATGATTACTTGTACTACTGGTAATCGCGTCAGTGGGTCGACGATCGTCAAAATTTTCCTGACTCGCGTGTAAGTTTGAGGGATTTTGTCGCGAGACAGGCAGACGAAGATCCACCGCCGCGGGGTGGAATCCGAAACTGGGACCGACTCCTTGAGCACCGGGAGAAACTTCAGCCTCCTTGTTATCTCTACTGCTACTTGGACTTAAACTATTGTTGTTGTTTATACTAGAGAAGGGATTCCGCCACCCTGGTTTTCCGTCTGAAAAAAATGCGCAAACCACCATCGGTCATCATCACAAGATCGGTAGATGTACGGCACCCTTATCATGAATCACCTCATGAAATATGCGGTTCATTTACCGTTGAGTGACACTTACCGCTTTTTTCTTTGCTAAAATCAATTAGGTCTGTCCACATAGTCTTGTGAATCCTCGTCGTCCTCGTCTCCATCTTCGGGAGCGTGATCCCTGTACCTTTTATCATCTTCGACTTCCTCCATTTCCTCTGACTCGGCTTGCATTCGATTAAGGATTGCAGCTGCGTGAGCTTTGTGCTGCTTGGCCCCATGCTCCTCCTCGTCAGAGCCGGCGTACTTCAGTAATATTACGGGGCATAAAGTTTTTGCGCTTGTTTTTTCGCGAGGAAGATTCTCTGGACGACGCCACGGTTGTGAGATCACAGCCCATGTCACTAATTTACATAGAGATTAAAAAGTTGAGTGAGCATTTAATTCACTTCCTCTGTTTAAGTCCGTAAAATTGGATCATTAAAAAGGTACGAGTGGGCAAGAGCCATTTTCAAATTATGTGGAACGTTTCATTCGATCTATCATCACAGAATACGAAACCAGGCAGGAGTAATGGGAAATTAACATTAGTAATATAGATTATTAGCTAGCTTCTTTCCATTTCCTCCTTATGACGAGCTTCAGCATGATTACTACGTGAGGAAGCAAAAGTGAGGGATTCGTGTGTGTTCTTTCCTATCTGCTTTCAACAAGATCATTGAATACCAAGTACCGGCCTTCTACAGGCTCATAACTTGTAAAGACCCCTGTCTTCTCTCCTAGTTAGTTATCAAGTGTAAAAAATTTTCAAATTACCTTGCGCTGCAACTTGTATTGTCGTCCTCAGACACGTTCTCGGATTCCGCCACGGAACAGCCTGTGAATTCATAGTACATACGCGATAGGTTAGGACAATTAGCTCTTGATTCAGCATCAGACGAAGAAACCACGACCTTATTCATCCACACGATTACTTATTCGATAAGAGGAGAGCGACTTGAAGCGCGTGCTCTTCACTCGAGCTAAACCTGCTGCTGGCTGAATCCAATTGCCAAAATCCAGTAAAACATTTACTCATTCCACCCATCTCATCTTGAAAACATCTCAAAAGTCCTTTTCATCTCTTGTTTACAACCAGATTAGCGCTTCGATCACATAAATTACTTTGTAATTAACAAGCTTATTGACTCGGATCTAGGAGTGAGCCTCGGCTGTTTCGTATCTCCTGTCCCTATAGTCGTGAAAATACGGCTGAGCATTCCCTCCACCGTGTACTCAATAAGGTACTCAATAAGGAGAAAATCCTCCACTTTATTCTTTCTCATTTTCTGGTATTTGAAGGCAGTGGCCTGGGCTGAAATCCAGCCTTCTTTAAATCATTTTGTTGGTTAGTAGGCAGACAGAGCAGTGGTTGGTGGCTAAAGATGATGATATGAGGAGCTATTGTAATCTGTCCGCACTTAAGAACCAAGCAGGCATGCATAACGCATTGTTTGCAGGTACAAAGATACCCTCGGAGAGAGCACATAGGGAAGCTGATTATCCGGATGAAAAGATCCGCTGTAAGACATTGTAGTCAGGACAGATGCGGGAAGCGCTAGGATGGAGGAAGAATGAGAATTACATATGCTCTTGTAAAGATATTTGAATATAACAAGGATGCATAATAGCGGAGATGAGGTCTCGTCTTTCATGTATCTCCTCCGAAGGTATTGTCATCCGCCTTTACACAAGTAGAAAGAGCGTAAGGGAGCCGGACTAGGGAAAATAAAGGTGTCTATGCACAATAAATCCCCGAGTTAATGGCACGCGCTCTGCCTACTTGTCCTACAGTTTTTTAGCACCAGCTACCACCATTTTACAAGTCAGTCGTCGTCTCATCTTCATCATTAGACGCAGTCACAATGCAGCTGAAGCGAGCCATTCTCATTTCAGCACACGCTAGGGCTAACGTGACGTGTGACGTGGTTTGTACTTTGTGAGATACCAGCTGCTGCTCTTCAATTTCATGTTTCTTGTCCAATTTCTTTAATTTTTTCGTCAAATCATCTCTTATTTTTTATCAAACCTCTTTTTATATCTGCATGCAACATTCAGCTGAAACCGGGAAGATTGCAAATTCACTAGAAAACTTACTCGAAACGCGAATTGAGTCTTACCCGAAGGAGGAGTATCCTGCCCAGGAGTCCCGGATCTGACGAAGAACATGCCGGCAATGGTAGACATTGTGTTTTACTCGTCCTTCTATTTTCACGGTCTACCCTTCAGTTCAGGGTACCAAAGGATTGAAGATCACCAGAGCATTCTGGAACACAAATCAAATCAATACTTTATATTTTTCATTCAAACTTCGTCAGCTTCATATATGAGCATGCTAGGGATGCAGTGCCAAGGATACACGTACCCTTGGAAGAAAAATGTGCATACATAATATTCGTTTGATTTCTGCCGTTCTATTCTGCACCAATAAAAACAGCTGTCGTAAAAAACCTACAACTCCTTGGCTCTTTTTTCACACATGAGTTGCTTGGATCGAAAAAGGGCTCCTGTGAGTAACGTCACAGAGACAAGAGAGAATGCACATGGCTCAGGGGCCTGAATTGTTACGTTTTACACGCAGTTCGAGGCTCTTGATGCGATTGGATTGAATAACTTTGATTATAAAATTGATTTGTGTAGATCCATCAAGTATTGCAAAACGAGCATAAATTATTGATTATTCTTTAAGCTGAGTGTGAATAGAATATTTATGAAAATTTCTCCTGCACACAAAATCAAAAAGGAAAAGTGCATAGAGTCATACAGCGAGTAGAGGGCCATCGACTTGCTAATTATCATTTTCATTCAGCACTGTATCACAAATCTGTGATCAAAAGAGCGTATCTGACTTGCGCAAGCTCACTTTTGTCACACGATAGTAAATGGTGCTGAACGGGCAGCATCAATGAGATCTCCCTCTCAGTCGCGCCGGTGACGGTATCACTCACAAGAACTTTTGATTCGTACAGGAGATAATCCCCTCACAAAATCAATGAATCATATCATATAAATATCCTTCATCCTACAAGTTTTCATTATTAATCCCCAAGATTTCGTGAGCAACAGCGGGTATTCTCCGATTTTCAGTCTGTAACCTGGAGAACAAGTCACAGCCTCCCTGGTTTTTACGTTTGAGAGGGCCGGTAAAATACATAATCTATGCAAATTAGATGCTACCAATAATTATTCATTTTCATTCAAGTCAAGCATTAATAAAAAAACGAGTAGATTTCCTCACCGAGTCAATCGGTCTTTACAGGCATAATGAAGGATTCGTAGACGGAGGAAGCACAATACTTGGGACATATTGCACTAAAAGTACACTTTGGTTTTGGCTCGTGAAGCGGTTACGGTGCGTTCTTCCGTTCCAGCCTCTCTTTTGTACGATAAAACGTAGAAACGCAATAAATTTAATGTGTCCGTATTCATAAAAATGTATGCAAATTCACCCTTTGTTACAAAGAAGCGCAGGATGTGCACACGTAACTTTCGGTGTTATACTCGCCTTTCTCCAAGCACCAACTGCCTGTCTGGCTGCGGAAAGGGTTAAAAATAGACAAAGTGAATCGTCTTTGGTTTCAGCAATAATTATGCATGAATCACATTAATTCTGTGAGGCTTTTCAAAGAATGAGGAGCCGCAACGCTCTTGTAATAAGCACGCGTGGCTGTAAACGATGTGAATGCGAGCTCCGTACGCCTCATTGAACACTCATACTCACGGTATAGCATCACAAAACTAGGATCCGTTTTTCCAAATGTGCACAAAGTCGCATGTGTCGAATAGCAGATAGCACTCGACCAGCAGGCCAGTTATGATAACTTTTGTAAAATGCAAACCTGATTTTAATTTTTTTCAATTCCAGACATCATTGCTGGTTCCGTACCACAAACTGCTTTGACAGCCCGGGGTCGAACCACGGTCGATGGACAAATTGCTGATAGGATTTTTTCAGAAACTATCCTGCTTCCCCATCAAAAATACGATTCAGGACTTTGGCAGAAGGCACGTGTAGTCCTGTACAGCAGTTTGGAAACGTAAAACTGGTTTTTTGGTTTCCCCAGCCCTTTGTTTCCTCACATAAGGTGGAAATAAAGGCACTATTTTCGACTGAAACATGGCACTAACACAGGGAACAGTCTACTTCTAATTGGCTTTCCACTCTGATATCACCATTTCAGTTGGGAAGCCTGGGATGTTGAAAAACCTCTAACTGTTACAAGTTCCTTGATAATCAGCTAAGGACTTCCGCTGCGGATTTGACATGACTGTTGATTACGATTAACCTTGAGATATTTTGCAAAACCCTTCCAGACTAAGGTCCCTGATACAAAAAAAGATTCAATTCAGCAAGAGGAAATGAATGAAGATGCACTGCAAGCACAGTCACGTTACAAGTAACCCTGGATGTAAATTTAAAGACGGTGGAGCAAAGGTTTACCAAGAAAATTACAAATGAGTCAATGTCATCGAATTTTAGCATGTCTGCCTGATTTCCCTTTCAAAGTGGTTTTCGGTGCATAAATGACAAAGGAGGGAAAATGTAGCAAGTTTGTAAAATTGGATCTGGCATCCCAGACTAAAAAATCCCCAAATGAATGTGAACGACTTGAGCATATTGTCTGCTGCGAACATGGGCTCCGATTATTGAATAGTGAGCTTTCGTGGAATTGAGTGAAGAAATACACGTTTCTGTCTGACCTTTAGATCAAGCCATAGTCGAAAGCAAAGGTGCCAAAGGCAAAGATAAGATTACGAACTGATCAGACCTAACGGAGATGCATACATTTGCATGGAAGTAGTGGTTTTATATTGTCTGCGCGTTATTCGCGCAAGCCGTAAAGTAAAGTTGCCGCTGTTGTAAGGCTGCTTTTAGTAAGAAGTTGGTAAAAGATAAGATGATGATTTTGTCTCTGTCTGGATCTCGCAGAAAACCATTGGCCATGGGACGGGGTGCTGAACTTAACACTACCTCAGCTCAGGATTGGTTCACCCCCGCCTTAAAGAAAATCCTCGTTTTAGAATATGCAGCTCGGCACGCTGCATTAATGCCGATGATTATTCAAATAAAAAATCCGCTCTGTCCCTGCAGCAGCCATGCTATGAGTGTAAGGACAGACTTTTTAGTGGTTTTGTGTTTCTCAACCCCGTTACATTTGACGACACTTTCGAAGAGAGTAACAGGCAGTGTTCCATCCACTCACCGATTGCTGGATAGCGATAAACACATGCGTGTGTTCCGACTACCTTTCGTCCATCGCCGACGAGCTTTCCAGTCTAGCTATGTTCTGGATAAAAAACACCCACCGGTTTTTCAATTCAGCACGTACACCTTTCTTCGATTTCTTCAAAAACCTTTTTTCATCATGTTCCAGAATTCAAAGGGAGGAATGCATGAACATTAATACGCTCCAGCTTTCCGCTTCTGTTCTCCACAGAAGGACAAACATCATCATCATCCAAACGGATGGACAGTGAGCAAGCAAGGATTTCATGCTGTCCTGTCTGTCCCTGTATTAATGCAGGACTTTAGGAAACACGCAAAGGGACTTTGAAATCCAAAAGCTTTTCATTTATTCATAATAATCATCATGTGCTGTGGGATTGTCAGACTGGAAGTAAAACTTTTCTAAGAGCAGGGAAACAGCGGCCAGATGAAACATTTGCATAATCATGGAAAGGGGTAAAAATCATTTATCATTTATTTGTGTCTGCAACATGCACATTGTGGATACACTTCGGTTTCTAAAATTGATGACGCTCTTTTTAAAACCGAGTCCGCTCCGTCCCACCAGCCCTTTTTAACATTACCATAGTTTGGCAACCATACGTGCCGTGGTTCTAACCTAATGGTGGCAACAAGGTTCGAATCCTCTGATGCAGACCAGGCAGCAGCTGAAGATTATCAGAGCGGCATTTCAATTCTAACGTTCTCTCAAAAGCGTGGATCATTTCACCACCATGTTTCGGAGTCAAAGTCAACGCAATAGCAGCATGCATATGCTTTGCATATGCTGTGCGCTTTTACTTTTACGCCAGATACTGCTTTAACTATTGCTGTCCTTCTTACAAGTTCGTGTTGTCAGGAGCGTTTGAAAAAACATTTAGAAAATATCACTTTCACGTATTGCCCATGGCGAATTTTTTCCCTGCTCAACTTAAAAGAAGACCTTGGATTTGGTGTGCAGTAGCAGAATAATTCCAATCGCCCAAGGTAATCATGAAATGGATTGGAAGAGAGAAGCGTCAATGGCAACCATTCAAGGCATTAGTTTAAGGTGCAGTAGTTTTCATCCAGAAATTCTTCCCGTCTGTCATCAACTATACCAAAATTCTCTGGCGTGTGTCGTCTCAAATCAGAGAACAATGTCTCTTTCCAACTTCCATGGATTACTAGAGCATGTACTGCGAAAGTCCATCAATTTAGTTTCATCCAACCTGCTCGCAGAGCATTGAATCATCCTGTTATAAAGAGGAGATAATTAGGTAGTTCTTCCGAGTGAAAAGAAGTAGCCATATGATTTTTAAGCCGGAGGAGAGGAAGAGCCGAAATCTTTTACCGAGCGTTCGAGTAAACATGAAACCGCAACAGGGATCAGAGATGATGGGAAGATCAAAGTTGAGATGTGATGCGGGGGAGTATTTGCGCAAAGTAATTAATTACAGCTTGAAGGTTGTGTATTTGTGAAGCGCATGCAATATATCTTTTTGCGGAAGGGGCAGTGACACAGAGTGTTTGTCTATGAAAAATGTCGACTAGATTCTGTTCCTGTTTGTCTGGGACGAAAAAACAGGTTGAAAGAGATTTCCATCTAGTCGGCTCACTTACGCTGTGTGCTCAAAGTTTGCAGAAGGGAGGAGCAAATTACTGGTATTATTTTTAGTTTCTTTTTCCCTGATAAAAGACAAACAAAAGTTGCGAAGAAATTTTTACCTCTTTCCCCAATCAGCCTACACTATTAGCTATCAGACACGATCAGTCTTGTATTATGCACGAGAAAAGTTCCTTTGTCATTGATGAATTGTCTTTTGTTTCTATTCTTTCCCGGTATTTTTCTTTCTCATTTCAGCCCGTAAAGTGTGTTGGCATCCGCTCAAATTGACAAAATCCACACCATTATTCCACTCATCTTTTTAGACGAAATGCCAAAAAAATATATGCTGCTAAGACACTAAACCCCATCAAGTTTCTCAAATAGTTTCAGCTCCAGCCACGTAGCTTCTTCCTCCTTGCTGAGCACGAGACTTTTAACAACCCGGCCATCCTACTGACTTCCCAGGCTACCCGTCTGTTTACCTTCATTTGGAAAGAGTGTGAAAAGGCTGCTGGTGTGTATGAATGAACGCATCACGAGATTTCATAACTCAGTCAGCCTTCAGTCTGATTTTTCAAAACTCTACCTCATCTAGCTCGCCTGAGTCATGAGATTTAGGAGGAAGAAGGAGAGAATTGACAGTGACATCCTTCCGCTTGCAAACTTTTTCTCTGTATTGCAATCACCATGCGGTGAATGATGGCTACGTAAATTGCATCAGTTTCAAATGAAAGGGGTCAAAATGTCGAATTTCTGAAAAACTACACTTTGCAACCACTTCCAAGGCAAACAAGAGAGAACACCTCATGCCGCGTATGTGCAGTGCAGTATGATGCACCAGTGACTCTGCTTTTCTCATTCGGTCACGTTGGAGTCCGCCCTGTCTTGGATCCTCTCATCCCGGTTATAATTATAGGCTGCTGCTGCTGACTGAGAAGATGAGATGCGGGTACGTTTCACGCCTCATTAGAATAACGCTCCTGTTCCATCTTCTCAGCTTTGTGAGTGTAAAATTAAATGTTTACAGTCACTTAAGCATTCTGCTCCTACTCCGCGTTCGGATTCAAAGATTTTTCTTTATCAAATATTTCTCTCCCTCACATCCGTCTCATGGCGATTCATCACCTACATTGAAGGCCCACTTGTTTTCATACACCAGCAGAGTGACGTCACCCCCTTCCCTTTCTGCAATGGCCACATCTTATGTTCCTATAGTCTGGATCCAAAAATTGTAAAAATTGTTTCGAAGTACATGTACCTTTTGTAGAATTCAACTCATATTTCCCTTACAATACTTTACCTAATGACTATCATCATCATGGGCATTAGCCCTTCCTCCGGCTCAATCTTTGCCGAGTCCCTGTTCAGGATTGAAAAGAGTTGATACTTTACAAGTCTTACGTTCAAATTCGGCTTTCTTCTCATTTCCTTAAATGGTTGATTCCAATTTTTACGAGGCATTGTTTCTCTTAGGATGTTACACTTTTGCAACTCTGGTGTGTGCATTCAATTCAAAGCGATTTGTTCTAGGAGCATTGGGAATGATTAGGAAGTCGTAATAATTTCCTTTTTAAGCTCCAGTCCAGCGTTCACACTTGCGAGAAACAAGTGAATGAATGAGGGCCGAAATGGCTTTATGAAGCCTGTCTATGCTTTCCATGCTTTTCCTCTTGAAGAATTCCGACTAACAGGCAAGCGAGGAGGGTTGGACGCCAAAAAGTCGGAATTGCATGTGACATTTTCTCTATAACTCTCCACACAATGGGCCATCATTCCACAAAGTTAACTTTAGTTAACAGTCCTCTTTCCTTCCTTATCTATTCCTTGATTAGGGCTTAAAAGTTGAGCAGCATATAAAGAAATGCATGGCTTCGCACAGCCTTGTGTTCTGTGCTGAGCACACGACTCAGTGGAGCTTCAGCTTCCTCGAAACTTGTATTTCACCAACTTAGTCCACAAATAACGGACAAAATGAATGACCTCTGTTAATCACATGCATGCGCCACAGGCGTACTTTCCCATAGTAATTGAGCTACCCAATGGCAGAAGCGCCATTTCTTCTCTCGCCTTACGTTAAAATCAACATTAATAAATTTAATGGAACGAGAAGAACCAGAGAGACAATTCAATGATTCCGACCGAACTGACGAACAAATTATAGTTGCTGGGCTTCATTTCCCTCGTCTTACATTTTGCAAAACCGCAAATAATCTCCCACATTTGTCATCCACTTTACTTCGCATCCCTAAGCCAATTCCAGTTCCAACTCCCTCTTCAAGCAACTCCTCAACCTCATCTTTACTCTGCTCACCCCTGAAAGAGTTGAACCCTGCTCTACCTATTTGCATAAAACTACTACTTGTAAACTGTGAACTTTTGTCTCTGTCATAGGATTGCCACTCTTTATAGGATTGGTAAAAGCAATGTAGTTCAATTAAACGGCTCGACTGGTATGACGTTCAGGATAGTAGTTAGTCTTAGGTAGTATTGAACATGATAATTTTGCGCTCAAGGGATTTTAGCACAAGCCTTTCGAAAAATTTCCAAAGCTTTTAATTATCGTAATGATGCAAGTCACAGCAAGTGATCTACGGTTTTTCCAGGACGAATTAGCCATGCAATCCTTGTTAATATCACGCAAGCAGTTTGCGAGTCTTAAAAAATTTGTAAGAAGAACAATAATATTCTCAAGGGGATAAAAACTATGTCGAAGGACGTACAGTTGAGGCCTGCGTCAATTCCTCATTTCCTTACTGATAGCTTTGGTACGTGTGTAATCACCAACGTTGAAAATGTTGAGGAAAGTGATAAGATTCGTTGGATTTACACTTGAATCCTTACGGGATTTAGGATTCTAGGAGTTTTGAGCACGCTAATGGAGGAAAGAATACATAAGTTTACTCGTGAGATTAAATTCCAAATCCTGGATTTAGTATAGCTTGCGCACAGGATTTCAGGATTTATGCATTATTTGCAGTCCAAAAAGATGAAGTGGGGTAGGAGAATGGATGGAAGGAGTCAAAGGAAGAAATATCGGGAGAGGAAGAGCACTGTGGCAGGGATCTGGTGTGGAAATGTATGGCTGTCGGAATGGGTGACTTAGAAGCACATCATTAAGAGTGGGCCATCACCATTAGTTAGAAAAATGTATTTGCGAGAGCGGTAGATTGTACGGTGAAAGATATTTTGGCACAATTTTTGTAATTTTAACGAGAACTTTTTTACAATTTCTAATATCACTCCCAGTGCGGTAATGCCACAGTTACTTAGATTAATGTCCGGGAACTGGATGAGATAGGAAGGCAGCTGTACTAACTTGTGCATTTGTTGCGCGGATAGGAGCTGGGATAATCCATGTACCGAAGACACACCGCACAGCTCCTGTGAGTCAATTCCGCTTTCTCGGAACACAACATTTCTTGCGTGCATAGAGAAAGACCGGCAACCGCACAGGAGAAGAGACAAACAGCAAAATAAATAATATTGTACACATAAGAGGAAAAAGTTGCGAGGGGAAACGTTGTGGAGGAAAACACTTGTCGGAATTCCTACTATACTTTGATGCTATTCTTATTTCGGCGGATATTCTCTTTTTGCCGCTAAGAATTCCGGATTCCGCTCCTTGTGTTTTTAAGCTTATCGAGACATGGATACACAAACAGACGTCTTGAGGCAAACCCTCTTGCCTTGTGGAAGTGGGTGTGGGAGTATGTGTTTCTATACTCTGATACGCATTTCTCCATTTCCTCCCGTGTTTAACTAATTTTACATCCTTGTTTATTTTCCGAATTTCATCGTGATGTCATTCTAAGGAGCTGTGAAGACGTTAAGCCTTCAACGATCTGTATAAATGCCGGCTCACTTAACATCCTGATCTTATGGTTTGGCTAAGAATTAATTTCATCTCTGCAACAATATTATGGCGTTTACCAGTTTGTTTGCGGGGGATCGGGGAAGAAAATGGGAGAAAAAACGTCTGCGTTGGCGATAAAACCCTCACTTTCTTCCCCATACTTCCCGTCGGCTTTGCCTCAAATCCGAACAGAGAGAGGAACTAAGCATACGGGGGATGCAAAAACGCTTATCTGCTTTCCAAGAATCTGGTAGCCATAAAGATAATCCGGACAGGATTTAGATGGTGTGGAAAAGGGCAAGTATTAACGTCAAGATAATGGCATAAACAGCACTTAAGTCCACGCGACTGGAACTCATCATCACACATTAGACGGTTGACTAACTGGTGAAATAAAGGCGGAGGATGAGACTTCTCGCTCAGCTTTCCCACCAAAATTAATTCCTTAACAGGTGACTACACCTTTGAGAACGCCAGCTTCAACTTGATTCAAACGCAGGATCATGTCATGGGAGCTGTCTCAAATAAACTGACAAAGACCATGAAATGGAGCAAGTCACACGGTGCGAGTGGGTGGCAAAAATCAACAAGCCGGTCCTGCATGAAGCTACAGATGACGCCAAGCCAGAGATGAATTCAAGACCGAGGAAAGTCACGAGATTCCTTTGATTTCCACCGGGTGCACGTGGGTGAAAAAATGCCAAGAGATGAGGATGCGGGTTCTTCGGTGTGTGCATGGACGGAGTGAGCGACACACACGCCGACTCATTAGATTTAGACAAAGACGCTTAACATGCTTCGCGGTTTCCCTCAGCCGTGTACCGGAAAACGGGAATGTTTCGAGGTAGATTCGCTCGGATTTCATGCGTTTGCACCTCCAAATGCTTTGCTACTAGAAATTCGTTTTCAATTTCAACCATGCTCCCAGCTATCACAAGACAGTTTCACTTGACAAGTGGCGTTCAGCTAGCTATGTGCCTCGTCATTACGAGTGCCTAAAGCTATGCTACTTGCAGTTCCTACTGCACAGTTACACTCCTTGAAGCAATTTGCTCCAAATCAATTTTCCTACTTTTATCATCTTACGGAATTGAGTTTTTCTTCCACACCCTGTGATTTCTAGTAGAAAAGCTCAGATCCTCGGATGCAGGGCGGGGATTCCTTCTGATAATCGTATCGATGCGACATGCTCGACACGATCTATAGGATTTTGCTAGCGCCGAAAGGCGGTACGAGCTGGTTGGGCGGAGGTTGTGGAATTGATGGCTTGAGTTTGGAAAAGTTTCTTTTTGCAAATATATTTGAAAGAAAAGTTCGGGATGGGAAACTCGCATGTCGTGTGTTTTTGAGTGAAATACGTGAATGCAGAGGCTGACAGTGCTGATGCATAACTGCCGGTGTCTTTAATGGAGCTTTGGTAAACAAACTACGTTGTACATGAATTAAGTCTTGATTCAATCCATGTGTCTTTCCCATTTTTCCAATTTCTTATGTACTTTCCAATCTGCTCCTCCTTTACCGTTCTTGCAGGATCACACGAAGGCGGGCAGGCGGGCTGTAAGCGGAGACATGACGTGCATAGAGTTACAAATTACAGCTTTATGTGATTTTCCTATTATTTTTTTACCGCTCCTACGTCTTGTTCACTGCCGAGATTCCGGAATCCAATCCGGGATTTTTCCTCGAGAATTTTTACTCCGTTACGAATCAACTCATCCACATCCTCCTCCGGTCGAATTGTAAACCACGGACGGGAACGTACACACCCTTGGCTAAATGTTCCTTTATCACTGTCAACTGCCATTTGCAAATCTGCCGAAACTTTTTAGCATTCAGGAAATGAAAAACAGCTACGGATACATCCAACCGCTTCAGTTTTCCCCCTCCCCTTTTCCTCCGTCTGGTACACCAGTATTGGAAACAAGTGGGTTGCCCATTGCGTACCAAAAGCTAAGTACTTGTTTGCTCGAGTCTCACTCGGGTAAAAGTCTTGTTAACTTTTTTCTCCCCGATCTCAAGTAAATGAAGAATTGAGGAGCTCTACTGTACATGGAATTTCCTTCGTGATTGAAAGTTTCCTTCGTGAACTCTCGCACGCGATAAATTTATTACCATCAACCTACGAACAGGATAAAATTTTCGCCACTTGCTCTGATTTTTCGAAACCATTTGCATTCTTCCATTCTGCCTGTCATGAATTGTAGGTGCGGGTACTACCATTGTCTTCCAGTGAAAACCCGATAGAGAGGGAAGTCACAAAATTAACCTGCTGGAGTACCAGTGGCAGAAAACCTAGTGAAGAATAGCAAGAGGACTTGTCATTCATTACAGCCAGTGAGGTTCATTGAGAGCGAGACGACACGATCCTTGTTTTATGCAAAGATGAGATTAAAGACCAGAGCAGAAGAATATTTCACGGAGATCAGAGGAGCTACTTTGCGGCGTGAATGGGTTTCGTGCATGAAATCCGACATTTCATCGGTCTCGAGCTTCGTTAGCGTGCAGACGGGAGCGAGAGACAAGAGGTTAAATCCCACTTGTTGAGGCATACGTTACCGTTGGAGCTGTCGCTCATTCCGATTGTTGTTCTTCCTCGAAGTGGAAGGTTGAAGCCAGCCGATTATGAGAAGTAAAATGTGCAGATATGCACAAATTCAGACTGCCATGCACTGATCCTTATCAGTTGTGGAGACGAAGGGTAGAGTCGCGCTAGTGTCGAGTGGGTTCATATGGTAGGTTGATGCACAAAATAACTTTTTTAATGCATTCAGGTAGTTTAAAATGCATAGATAATGCGTTTTTAAAATTTATGAGCTCACCGCCAATAAATCTCTAGTCTGTGAGGCTTCTAGTTAAACAATGGCTCAAGAGGTAGAAATGCATGCATGTGAAACCAGAGCAGCGGATGACATGACATGGGAAGAACTCGGAGTACACACGTATTGCATACTCGGTCCTTCTTTCTGCATGGAAATGTTGGAATTCTTCAGCGTAAGAATTCGACTAGAACCAAAACGCCCCTGGGAGCTGTAACGTCATTTGAAATGTTTGCCTCAATAGATGTTTTATGCATTTACTCCTCACCCATCCGGAACAAACGTCCTCGCACGCCACTTGCAAAAACGTAAAGACATTGCCAATAACTCCTGTGCATCACAGGTTATTAAATTTCTTTCCGTCTTCAACCATTCACTCACTTCCTTTTGTGTGCTCGATGATGTGCAGGGTGAATTAGTAGCTGTTTTTCGGCAAACTGTCTCGCTCTCCCCCTCTCATCCCTTTGGGTGAGCCTTGAGATATTCGCATAAAATTCTCAAAATCAGCCAACAATCTCCTTAGCGGACAATTTACTTGAGTAAGAGTAGAAAAGCTGTCGTTTCCGACTTATTTCGTCCAAATAGTTGGCTCTTGCTCAAGAATGATTCTGCATCACTTGTATTCTCAACAAGATTTCGCTGTCTTTTTTATAAGAAATGAGAGCAGTATCATTTCCCGCTCATTAAAGTCTTCTTCTCAGTAACACCACATTACATTACAGGCGTTGCGATTGGAATTCGGATGAAGAAAGGGAATTAGAAGACTCCGTCCTGCCTGCGCTAACTCCTTGCTTCTGCTGCTCTTTCACACGATCCTCTCAATTATTTCAACGCTCAAAAGCTGAAAAAATGAGAGTAAACAAAGACCCGAGAGCTATAGAACAATAAATCCCGAGCCACAGGCACGAACTGTGTCAACTTGTTGCTTCTTTGCGAGCATGCACGAGGATGCGGACATTCATAGCCTGGCATTAGTATTCAATTCATCCCGCACTTTGGGGTGAAAATCCTAAGCTTTTTCTATACTTGATCAGCTTGGGCCTTTGAACAGGAAGTTTAGACACGGGCCACACGCTCACTCCATTGTGCTTACGGAGAATAAATTATGATGCGGAGCAATTCAAAAGCTCATTATAGGATCCTCGACAAGATGGTATCAGCAGAAGGAAAATAACCAACTGCCGCCGCAAGTAAACCAGGAAAAGGAAAAGTTTCCGAATTCTCCACGGTAGCGAAACTCTTTCGGAGGTTTTAATTTCCTGTTTTTTGGAATGGAATAAATAGACCATCATTCAGCCGTTTACATGTGAAATGCAACCCTCGACTTTAACGAACGCCACTTTTTCAGCATTCCTGTCCTCCCCTTTTGAATCTAGGTAAGTATGTATCCAGTTGTTGTGTCTTGTCTTTCCGGCAATGGAGATTGCTCAGTTTGATTCCCCTCCTGGTTCGAATCATGCGTGCAGAACTGCACATATCAACCAAGCGTTATTACTGCATACTATACGCTCTGTATACGACTTTCTGTCATACGGTAGTCTTCTTTCGGTTTGTTTGCGTTTGTGGTATTGTTTTTTACCCAGTTCTCAATACACAGCTCAACCAAGTCCAATAATTGCACAAGAGCACAGGGAAAAAAACTGTTACTCAAATCGAGTTCAACTTACATGCATGCCCGCATCGGACGTCTTTCTCGTGCGGTTTCATTACCACGAGCTGTAATCAAAGATGATAATAAATTCTTCCAGTTTTCTGTAAAAGTTCCACCGCTTTTCTCTCCGTGTGTAACGGTGAGATTATTGGCCCAATTGTCCCTAGTTTTAAATGCAAAGAAGCGACGGCTTAACTCCTCTTCTTCACAGCCAGCAGTGCATTGCTCTTGCCAAGAGCAACTAGTTATGAAACGGAATAATAACAATGATAATAAGCAGCTGTTCTTATCCACCGTTTTTAGCTGGACAGGTAGGTTTACCTGAAAAGTAGTTGTGGATCGGAATCGGAAGGCTAGTTTTCTCGGAGCTGTTATTTATTTGTCCGTTTCTCCACCAATTCCTTTGTTCTCAATTTAGATTATTTCAATCACCTCTTCCTTCAGCTCTGTCTAGCCGTTTTTGACCAGTAATAAACTGAATTGAAGACTTATTTGTGAGCAAGCTGATTATTTTCAAAAACAAGGGTTACTTTCATTCCAAGGTGGTGGTTGTGATAGTAACTTGAAGTAAGTGCAGTAGGCGAAGTGTGTGAGAGTACAAATTACGGTCGTAGGTGGAATTTACTTGAATCATCTCTTTATTTGAGGAGAAGATAAAAAAATTTCGTAACAGAGTCGAGAGATGATGCCGGTACGGAGAAAATGTCCAGAGGGCTAGTTTATAATCGTGAGCCAAGTCAGGAGGCGTTCGAACGTTTACCTCAATGCCCGGCTGATGAGGCAGACAGTACAAATTGAGATGAGAAGTACTGAATGGTAGAAGAGGATGAACAGAGCACAGAGACCAGTTCGGCTCTTGGGCAAGGGGAGAATCCTTTTGATCAAAGTCGGATAAGCATTAGAGAAAATTATTTCCCTCTTCCTATTGTCATATTTTTAATAGGGATATAGATATAAATTTCAGAATTCATTCCCCAAACCTCTTGTGCGGAGAGGAATTTATTGTGATTTCAACTCATATTCGGCAGCTTGCAGTTCGGAAAGAGTGTTTTTTTATAATGAACGCACAGAACCGCTCTGTTGTAACATCATACTACCGATGTACGCAAGAATGGTGTAAAAATATACGGATCATGTACTAAATGTGTTGTGTCCTTGCCTCCACGGCTCTTTCGTACAAACGGCATGACTCAAGTTATTCCCCAAACCAAGCTAATAACTGAGATAATAACGGTGGTGCAAGGAAAAGCACACATGTTGCGTATTCCCTCCAAGAAGGTAAATGGTACTAGTTCGCCGTGCTTTTTACACATGCTATGATAATACAAGTTCCCCCATGAATTTAAACCAAGCTCGGATGATAAAACAGACTTAAAACGCACAAAAGTCCAGCATATGGCAGGGCCTCCAAAAACAGTTCATCGTGGAATTAACTGAAACATCTCTCTCAGATCAAACCTAATGATATACAAGTTCAAGTAAATTTTTTACTTTTTCCCCTCCTCAAAACTCTTACACTCTTTACAATTCTCTTGTATAACTTGATTGTACTCATTTATTTTTGAGTGACCAAGAATTTCCTCGACTCGCTCTCAATCTATCTATCTGTTTCTCTCTTCCTTTCCTTTCTTGTTCCTTTTTGCAGTACTCGACGCTTCTGTATTCTCCGCTCTGTTATTCAGTCCTATCTCAAAAGATGATGCGAGGATGTAACAACAACTGTGCGCAGTCTCACAAAAAATGTTAACTGAAAGATAAAAATGGCAACAATTTCGCACAAACTCAAGTTTGCAGAGGAGCAGTTTCCTGGAAACGCGCGATAGAAAAACGCTCAACGAGCATTTCCTACTAGACTACCGAATCAAGTGCCAGGTGTGAAGATAAAAAGCAATGTGGTTTTTCATTCGGTTTCCTGTGAATGCATAAGATAGTCTCTCTGGAAAGCCGAATGGATCTCGTAGCTAATGCAATTAAGGAGCATGTGCGGAGGAAACTAAAAGAAGACCATTTGCGTAAATATTCATGGTCCACTTGAGTCCGTGCA
>VRMD01000838.1:0-21199 GCA_009872375.1 Sminthurides bifidus | reverse complement strand
AATAATTCACTTATCACGATTACTTTTGATTGCCCTCTTTGTATTTATAATTTTTACGACATGAGAGAATTAATTTCTTCTAATTTGATGTCGTTACTAATTAATTTAATTAATAATTAATGAGCAGCAATTTTCTTTTTGCGCCTCGTTTGAAGCTCCCGCGGCAATTTGTCTAGATTAATAAGAAGTGCTTGGTCCGTCGGATTTGATGTGGTATCCTGGTCTGTTGGTGTTGGCTGATTGGGTGGCTGGTCCTGTTGCAGTGGAGGGGTGGGGGGAATCCGGTGTTGATGAATGTTCACTATGGGTGTCCTTGGGAAGTGTTCGGGTTTTCTTGGGCGGGTACTTGGCTGGTTTCTTCTTGTTGGTTGATGATGATTTGGGTTTGGGTGCTTTATGCTCTGGGCCTGTGAGGTATGATGGTTTCCGGATGGTTCTGGTTTGGGCGAAGGGGAAGCTGATTTTGGGATGTGATGGGGTGCGTTTCTTCTTTGGAATTCTTGAGAGGTCCTTGATGGTTTTGCCGAATAGGGTGGGCTTTTCACTGGAGTGGTTGGGTTTGTCCTTAAAGGCTGCGGCGGAGGTAGATGGGACGGGTTGTGGCGCACTGGATGAGGAAGTAGACGGCGGCGCGGTTGGCCATGGTTGACGAGATGATTGGAAGTAAAGATCGGCGTGGAGTCGGTGGGAAATTCGTATTTTGTCCTTTTTTATGGCTTCTAATATAGCAGGGGCGGTGTTTGGGGATAAGAAGTAGTCGGATCGTTGAAATTTGAGGAGAATGTCACTAATGATTCGATGGGGTTTGGACATCTCTTCTCTAGACGTGGCACCCCAGAATTTGTTTGCATTGTTCTGCAACTGGGTTACTTTGGAACGGAGTTGTATGATTGCCTCCTTCTGCTTTGCAATCGTTTCCGTTTTACTTGCGATCGTACGATTGAGGCTTACGATCTTGCCATTCTGGCTCGCGATCGTTGCGTTTCGATCGGCCAGTGTCCGTTGTAGCTCAGCAATAGCGGTAGAGTGAGCTTCGTGTAGATCCTGGTTGTTAGGGGGTCCAGTGTTGCTGTCCTCAGTTTGAGTAATGGCGGATGCTGATGGGACAAGGCGCTGATGAGACTGAAGAAAGGTGGTTAATGTTTGGCTGAGGGCTGAGAGTTCAGAGAGGTTCGCTTCCGGGATCGGTTGAAGGGTTGCCGTCGAGGACGTGGCAGGCATGTTGGGGGACAGATCAGAGGATTTGTGGGTTCGTAGAAATGCACTGGTGAGATCGGAATCTCGATGAACGCGGTTGATGTAAGTGAGTATAGCCTCACTTGTTGGACGTGACCCTTGCATTTGTTCGATTTCATATTTCAAATGCTGAAGGGCCTGTAGGTAATTTACACCGCCTGTGTAAGTGTACTCGGCTACATTGAGCCGTTCGTCGTCCAACTTGATGTAGTCCATGAACATGGAGTGAGGGTTGATGTCAGCAAGTTGTCGGAAGAATTTGATGGCGGAGGGAACTTGCTGCATCATGTCGATGTAGAGTTTATACATCAAAGCCATCTGATATAGGCAGTAGGAGACATCTTCTGAAATTGGGTTTTCGGGGTCTTTGGCTCGCTGGGCTGCCTTTAAATCATTTTGAATGGCTTTACAGAAAACGTTGAAGTTGATACCTCGGGTGTAATTGGGGCTTTCGATGAGGGGTAAGAACTGTTTCCGGACTTTGGTAAACTGATGTTTCTTAAGGACTTCCTTCAGGTGGGAGCAGTGATTGTTGTGGGGATGGGTAGCGGTGAAGACAGGTCGAAGGGCTATTGCTGCGGGATCTGGGCTTGGAATCGGATGAAAACTGCCGGGGTCTGCTGGGGCAGTGTATTGAAGTGGAGGGAACAACGGTTGCGGTGAAGAGAATGACATGTGATGACTGGGAGAGGGGACATGATATGGTCGTTGACGACGCATGGCCCTCTAGCATTGAAACCGTAATTGTGAGACCTAGGACCAAGCGAATCATGACAGTAATACCTTATCATTTATGCACTCTATTATAACATTAGCCAATGAAGAGGAAGAGAATTTCGGTAAAGATTGAAAAATTTGACAGAGTTGATCGGATTTTGTGTTTTTATGCTTCAATAGATAGTGAGTGAGTTATCCTACTTAGCAAAGTATGCGATAATTACATGAGAGCTGCAAACGCTTGAGCGCGTGTTGGATCACGGCGAGGGAGTGGGAATTCTAACTTCGTGGGTACAGCCTGGAATTCATTTTGTATTGAGGGGAGTTCTGGTCTACGGGAGCAAGGGATCTTAGACCAGATGTAACGGAATATAACCTTGCGATACTAGTAGCATATGATTGCAATGATCGCCAAAACTGCAATAACGATTACAGATATCAGGAGGTTGATTATAGCTCGCCGAAATGGCGCTATCATTGCGTCCTGTAAATTCGAAACAGTCCGATAGATATGGGGGTTCGCCGCAATGTATGATTTGGGTTTCGTTACGGCGTCAATGATTCTTTCAATTGAAATACGGCTGTTTAATTTTCTGACGATTGGCATGGTGGATGAGATGTCGACAATATCATTTCGTGAGTAGAAAGCGGCGCGACCGAAAATAGGGGACGGGAGTCCTGCAAACGACTTGTTGCCAGCCTCAAAAGGGAGCTGAGGAAGCTGGAGAACAATGCTTCTGTTACCGAGGGATAGAAATTCGTCGTCGCCAATCTGAAAATAAAAGGGTGGGACACTGTCACAGCTTATATTTGGGGTTTGTTTGGTCGGAATAAGGAAGGTACATACTGGTTGGACGTGTCCATAAAGCTTATCGTATCCGTAGAGAAATTCGACTTTTGGCCAGAGTGAACAATGATCGACCTCCGAAGAAACGAAGCGGTACGTGTCAATCTCAATGCACGGTGCCACTTGCAAACTCTCCGCGCGTAACACCGCTGTAACAATCCTAGTGTTCAGCAAAATCTGCGTGGAATTCGTAGGGTCTCCGTTTCTCGCATTTGATCTGGTCAATTCAAGCTGACGCTTGTTAGTGTTACAGATTTCCAAGTACAGCTTCTGAATTTCATACGTTAAATTAGAACGGATTAAACGGAAGAGGTACTCCCTCTGAGCACTGTTCTCTATATCCGTTACAAATCCTGGGTTCAGTGGTTTGATCACCGTTCTGTTCTGGGTCGAATTTGCATTTAAGTAAGTTGCGCCGGCTAGGTCTCTACGGGTACGATTTGCTTTGGGAAAGAATTCCCTGTCGAAGTCCGATGCAATTGAATGAGTCATCGGAATTTTTCCTGGTAATAACGGCAAAATAAGAGCTCCGCTGTGACTTTTTAGAACTGAATGATTACATTGATTGACTGTTTTAAGATTGGCGAACGTCATTTGAAGAGAGATACTGACTAGCAGATTCTCTTTTGGGACGTGCTTCTGCTCGGCTATATAATTCAAACATACAGCTTGACAGATCGTCGGCTCGCCAAATTAGCATTCCTTTCCTTGTCTTACAGTAGGATTGAGAGTAAGGGAAAGAATCCATAACTTCTGCAGAGGTTATGATATCCTTAATGTCACTCAGAACTCCGACAGTCGTATTAACCATGTAATAATTGGTTACAGAAAAGTTAAGGGTCCTTATCCAGCTCCAATACGGTTCTATCTTATTTGTGGTTCCCTGTAAATGGCTAGAAATTTTCTTTAAAGGTTCATTATTTGGTCCTCGGCCGGTATTAAATATTTTTAATGCTTCGTCGTGATACAAAGGGAGGGGTTCCGTGGTTTCATCATCGTTCCATGATCCAAAGAACTCAGATGTGGTTGTCATTTTTCGTACTTCGGCGTAGATTTCCGTAGCGGTGATAGATTGGCGTTTAATTTTGGGGTAATAAACGGCAATATCAACAACTACTGATTCATCCATTTTTGATACTGCGCTGCATGTCAATGGTTCCGGTAAACTGAATAACAGGGCAGAAGACGGCTCGCTACAGTAGACGACGGGCTTCGGTCTGGCTTTTAAATCTTGAAAATAGCTGAGGGCTTCGGTCGTCTTGTCAGGGTGAGATCCGTGGATGATGGTAAAAATAGAAGGAAGGAGTAAGAAGAAAAGTAAGTCATTAGTCGTCCTGAAAGTCGGGAAAGTTTTAACAGTTAAGAGTCGGTAATATTTTGTTTTGTTGCCGGGTGGAAATGTAAGCACTGAACACATCGGTAACGATTTGAAAGAGTACTGGCATGCCATCGTCACAAAGGACATGTTGATGGATAGTATACTTGGACGTTTTTTAGCAACGTTCAATAACAGGGGGGATTTGAAGTATGGATACAGAAATTGTACTGATCGATTTTATAACGAGACTGAACCATAGCAGCTCGAGCCGTGAAAAGTTGCTGCATGGAAACAATGTCATTAATGGGTTTGCTACGAAAGGATCTTCGTTTCCGGAAGAGTTCCGATTCGACCAAACTGGGTGGGTTATACACAGTGTCCTCAGGGCTCGAACGCGGTAGCTCAGATGGTAGAAAGGGTTGAGGGGATACAATGAGTGGGACATGCGGAAATTCTGTTAATTGTTCGGCAAAGAATCGGTTTGTCCAGTATCTGTTTATAGTACGTCATGTTTTTGATAGACCAAATAATCAAATTGTTCAAAGAGGTAGTGCAAGATCCGTCCGTGTAGGAGCAGTTGGTAAAGTTCAGGAGGTTATTGGAGAAAATTGAAGGTGAGGATTCGTTCAGGAAAATGTCAAACGGTATGATGTGGAATATGTAAGAGAAGCTGCCAATTGGAGCGTTCAGAGGCAGGCTGACGTTCGTTCTGAACGATCAGTCTGCTAAACGGTGCAGTTTAACATTTATAACTGTCGATTTTCGACGGTATATGTATGCGCAGGCCTGATTAGAAACGGAAACGTATTGTTCGATTATGCGAGAATGTGTATCCAATCGGTAATGCTGGGGGAAACGTACTGTTTGATTTCCACGCATTCAAATGCTTTCGTGGCAATCTTATATTTCAAATCATTGAAACGAATCTGAACATTAATTGAAGGATCATCTGGATTTATCGTGGTTGGGTCACGCGTAATTTATGTTTCGAAAAACGGTCTGGCAAATTGTCAATGGTTTGTCATGGGTAAGCAGAGTTTGTAGTGTGTACTGGGGAGCAGTGTAATTGGCAAACGGATAGTCAAAGACGCATATTTGAGCGTGCACTAGCTCAAAATACCCAATAGCTAGAAAGAGGATTTCCTGTAAAAATTTGAATTTTAGCGTATCTCTTATTCTTAAATGATTGAGTCTTGAATAATGTTGGATGAATAAGCATGGGTGGTGAGAGTGTAAAAGAATATCATCACCTGGCCTAGCGATTAGGTCTAACTCCAGGGATTGATAGGAGGAAAATAGTGCCGCATAAAAAGGTGCACAGTTTAATCTTTCAATGGGAATAATTTTGTATTCAAGTGTATCATAGCAGAGATATAATTCGTAAGGTTAGTCGCGGATGTTGGCCATATAAAAGTAATGTGGTGTATGTCCTTTGCGTAAAAGTTCTAGGTGTGTGAAATAATTTGGGTGGCTTGAACGCAGAGCCATGTGTTCCAGGCGGTAATTTATGACTGAACGGTCTATTGATCGCATTGTGGGTGGATATACCTTAATCTGTTGAAAGTACCCATTCGCGTGTAACTGTGCGAGTATGTTTTCGCGATCTGGTAGTAAATGGGAATGTCGGAATGGGGTACGTGTGGTGGTAGTAGTGTGAAAAGCGTTCTGGTTGTGTGTGTGAAAGTGTGGCAAGTGTCTTTGGTAAATTAGATCTCGACGGTTTGGATAATGGCATTTAATAGGAAGAGGTGAAATGATGTCGGGAATTGACAAGGAAGGGCAGCCGAGACGAGAGCCCGTGAGATAGCAATGATTCTTGTGTGACGCGTAGGGCGACAAGACTGGAGGTCTTTAGTCGAGTGGACCAATACTCCGCGGTGCGTAAGGTGCCAACTGGTGTTAGTAACTAGTTGTTCCTGTGCCGGAATAGCATCAGAGGTTATGATACCATCTGAATTTATGAATACATAACGATGCTTGATAGCGATAACTTCTATGGTTATGTTGAAGTGTTTCGATGTCTTACTCTTCGTTATGCCGCGGAGTTTATTAAAAATGTGAGGTTTACCGTCGGAGGGCATTTTGATCAAATCGTCTGCAGAAAGTGGTAAACCAGGTTCAAGCAGCGTGAACTTGAACGGAAATGAGGAAACGCTGTGGTATGACTGCCTAAATGATGGTAGTGTCTTGTCGGTAAATCGTTAAACATGAATGTAACAAAAGAGTGATGAAATTCGAAACCGATGATGGCTGAAGATAACAGAGTATTGTCCCATTTAAGATGCACGTTAGGAAAACGTGAAGGAACGTCTAGCTTGGAAATGACTTCAAAATCCATATCGCTAAGAACGTTTTGGCAGGTTGTGAAAGGGTGGCGTTGGATCTGGGTTCTTCAGGGAAGCTGGTTGTAGGAAGTTGGTAAAATTCAAACGAAACCAAAGAGCGGACTGATGAGCGACGAAAAATAGTGTTGGAAGCCCTGAAATCAATTACAAAACGTTAGCTAAGTCTATGAGTTCGGCTGACACAGTCATTAGTTTCTGGCGGCTTGCACGGAAATAGTACTGAACAAGCTGGTTCCAGCGAGTTGTCTGTCAATCTCCGTGACTGAATATTGAGAAAGCGGGTGAGTGTGTGTGAATCGTGTTGGTACAGAATCGGTTGAAGTTTGTGGCAGTTCTTTGCAACTAACGTGGAGTAATGATTAATCTCGCGACATTTCCGAAAGATGACGGTGGTGTTGACTATGTCCGCTTGCCAGTCATACGAGAGGGGTGCAGCTTAAGTAGGTGCGGGACAATGGAGCTTACGCTCGAAAAAATCTTGAACTGTCATTATGGACTGGTGCTTTGAGGGGGTAATGTTGTCCCATTGCAAATGAGTGTTCCGATGGGTAGACACGTTATACAATGACAGAGGTGGCGTGTACTGAAGAATCGTGTGAAGGTATAGGCAGGCAAGATTATAAGAACGAAGTGAGCAGTTCAGTGGAGTTACCAGATTGTTGTAATAGAAGTTTAATTTGGCGGCGTCCCAAATGCAAACGCTATGATTGTAAAAACAGATACCTTTGTAGATCTGGCAATGTATCTCCGCATTGTTTATAAGCACGAAGTCTCGGTTGTTCGTTATCATGAGATCAGTGGTGAAGAAGCGGTAATTAACCGTAGTTTAATGGACATATCTCGTCGTCTGATTCGAATGCACGAAGTCAATGTAAAGATCATCGTGGATCTTTTGAAGCGGCCGATTGCTCAGCGGCGTATGTTTCTATTCGAACAGACGAGAACAGTCCGCGACCGAAATATTCGTCATTTGCTCCAGTCGGCTTTCCGACGTGGATATATCGGCGATGTGTTCCGATATGGTAGTCGTCGTTGTAACGCGACAGCCGTATGACTGAAATGAGAGTGACCATGAGAAAGTGTCATGGAAAAAGGTGATTTCGGTCGGTTTTATGCCATCGTTCGATCACCAATCTAATATGATCCTCCTGAGCGATGAAGTCTAAATGGGACAGCTAAGCGTTACAGGAGTAAATCGGGATGATATAGTAGGAAGGATTCGGCAAGGTAGGACGGTTATCGGCTGCAACCTATGTCGACAATACGAAGATGACGAAGATGAGAAACGTCCTAGAGAAAGATACTTTGTATTAGGTTTACGTAGCCTTCCGTATCTTGAGTACGAAGGTGGGTTCCGGTCGACATCCATAAGAGGTTTGGGGGATGCTGGTCTCGTTTTCTTCAGAATCGGTTTAATCTTTTGAAGTGGCGACGGTTATGTTTACGGACATGCAGTTTCTGAATCATTCTCCATGTTAAGTGCAGATTTGAGGATGTCAAAAGGCAAAGGATGGGGAACTTGGGATATATTCCAGGTTGCAAGTTTAAGAGCGTAGTAAATCACTAATGGCTGATACAAAACGGATGCTTTCATAATGAGCCTGCGAATTATTTCGTACGGGTGAATCTCACAGTTCGCCGTACGTAGACTATAATTTAGAACTCGAAATGCTATGAGTAACGCCAATGGGAACGTATGTGTGTGGATTTACCGTAGACGATAATGTTTGGCTTAGACGTATTATTTAGAAGGTATTGCAGTATGTGCATGTGCACGTCAATGCTATTATTTCAAAAAATTTTTGCAGTTTTCGAGAATTCTCTTCCTTGTGTATCGCTGTACGGCATCAATGAGATTTGGAACGGCGTGTTCCTACCCGGAATCCTTATTTCTTTTGCAATCAGCTGTGGGGTGAATGCGATTTCTGTAATGATGATTGAACTTGTGTTCTTACGAACCGCTGTGCGAAGTAACTGTGGCCATTCAGTCAAATCGCTATCAATTAATATCAGACGGTGTAATTCGCATGATAATGTAATCGCATCGATGAGTTGACATTCAACTCCTTGATATCAAATCTATTTTCCAATTTCCTTTTAAACTCTGGTATCAATATTTCTTTCAGATTCTCAACAAGTGCAGTTCTCCATTCAATCTGCGATACATGTACATTCTCTATTGCTATTGATTCTTCATATACTCATTCTTCATATATTCGTCATATGCGGAATCATTACATTTCTTTGATTTGTTTTATCAACAACTTCATAAAATCTAATATATGTCGAGTAAAACTTCGCATCCGCCGGTGCGTGCGATCTCTTTATAAAACACAAGTCTCCAATATCAAATTTCTCAACTGCATGCTCTTGATTATATTTCTCTCTTCTCTGATTTCTTTCTTTGATCAAATTCTGTCTCGCTTGTTGGTGGTTTACTTGTCTCGCATGAATATCTCTTATATCTGATTGATCGGCAAGGTGATCCAATAGTACATCTGGCAAGCGTGGTACTTGCCCAAAAACCATTTCCTACGGAGATATTTGAGTACTCTTCGATACTCCGGAATTGAGTGCCAGCATGACATGCGCTAGCATCAGATCCCATTCCACATTTTGGGACTGATCAATCTGCATTTTGATGAAATGTTTCATCCTTCCAACAGCAAACTCGCTCCCAGTATTACTTTGGGGAGTGTAACTCGTAGTTAGATGAAGTGTCATTTGTTTCGACGTGGCAAATGACTGCAAAAGTTCAACGCACAGTGACTTATAATTATCGCTTATTTGTACTCTAGGAATGCCCGTGTAAGAGTGAACTCTTTCCATCATTTAAAATCGTAGTAGCTTGCAGATCAGGAATCGGAATAGCTATTATGTAATAGCTAAGAGCGCATATTGCGACCAAAAAGTACGAATTATTCCTGGGAGTTAACGGCAGCTTAGCTGTCGTGTCTATTCCAATAATTTCGAATACTCTCTGTGGCACTGGCCATCCCTTTTGATGAGCTGCCTTCCTTGACGTGTCTATCTCAGTCTTTGTGCAATGTGCACACGACTTAATTATCTTTACGATCTGCTTCGGTAACTTATGAATAAAGTACAGCTTGCGTACTGCATTGTACATCCCGTGAATTCCGGGGTGTAAGAGAACAGAGTCTTCATGAACCTCACGAAGAACTTCTTCCCTATAGTGAAGTGGAATAACCAACCGTGGGTATCCATACTGTACATTATACAAGAGACCTTCTTGCATTACAAAATTTGGAATTTTAATTAGATAATTAAGACGACTATGATAGGTGCACAAAATTTACAAATGCTCTGCATTAGAGCCATATCGTCTGAGACGATGTTGAAGATTGGATGAATTCGTTGCAAAATAGGTTCGATTTCCACATTTTCTTCTGATCTTGGTGGATCTTCTGTTGTTCAGCCCTGGAGAGGAAATCACTGACAGAATTGCGCGCAGACGACAAGTGATGTATACAATGTATAAAGTTATAATCGCTTATCAGCAATGTCCATCCCATCATCTTGCTCGAGCGAGGGCACGTCGAGGATTTCAGAGATAGTAGGGCTTAGTTATCGCAAAAAACAAGTGCTGACAATGCAGTGTTTTGAATTGTCATATCTGTTTCAAAATTCAGTAACATTGCTAGTGTTCAACCGACAATAACATTTTATATGTCAAAATGAAGCTCATCCTATGATCTAGCTGCTCAATACATCATCTTAAGTTTTGAATACAAAGCGAGGGTCGCAAACGGTCACAGAATGAAAATTTTTCGCTCATTGAAAACATGTCACATTAAAATGCAATAGAATGGACTTATTAATTATAAAATGCACCAATTACGAAGGAAGGAATGAATTTCCCTCCTCCAGTACCAAAGCACTGCCTCCCCTCCATGTTGCATGCAGCTCCATGACTGGACATGCGTGCTGGAGCTTGGCCAGCCCCAAGGCGATTTCCAGCATTCTCCTCCTCTTCCATACGTTATGTACGTTGCAAAATGACGACTCTCAGGCTAATTCGTATAAGATACTTCACAATTTAATTGCTAAATCTATCTTGTTTTAATTCTAAAACGCTTACTCGTGAATCCTAGCGCACATCAAATAATTTGAAGGTAAGATTCTTCCGATATTCTAAGTTCGTTCGTACATTCTTTTCAGCTTTTCAGCTCAATAATTTATCATCAGCCGCTAATAACTGGTTGCGAGTAAGCAAGATTTTAAGATTTTTTTCTGTTTAAAGATTTAGAACATGGCTGCCGTTATTCGTATCGTTGACGTCGTGACAATTTTGCGTGATTGTGATGGTGACAACTATTGTGAAAAAATTCGAGAACTATTTAGTCAACTTGAGAAAATAATTGAAGATGACAAGTGGAAAGCACTGAAGGTAAAGGTCAGCCACATCAAGTCAACGTATTCATCCATGTATCGAAATTGTGCTCGAAAGTAGGATCGTGTCCAGATGAACCATTCTGAGTGGCTAAATAAAGTCTTTCTAGTAGACGAATATTGTAAAGATCCGGAGCCACGACGAGTCGGTAGACCGAAAAAAGAAGATTGTTCTAGCCGCGTAACCGCTTGGAGACGGAAGAAAACTGATTTCGAAGACCTTTGTCAGAAATTTGAAGCGTGTTCCCTGACCTCTACGCTGAAAGCCGCCACCACAATTTCTTCGACCTCTGAAGATGAAGAAGCAAAGAAAAAGGTACTGGATGTTATTCTTAAACCAGGAAACGCCGTTAAACTTTGCCAGTATATGTCAAGGATTGATGAAAAGAATTCTATGTCACCGGAAGAAGCTTACTCTCTTATACTCAGAAAAGGATGGTCGGTTAGGGAGTACAATGATGTTCGGAAGATTTTATTAACCAAAAAATGTAATGTGCTTCCTAGTTTTTACTCGCTCACCAAAGTTAAGGCTCAATGTCGTCCAGGAGGTGCCCTTGAAGCTAGTGAAACATCAGTACGTACGCCTCTTTCGGGACTTGTCAATCATACACTTGAAAGAATTGTTCAGCTCATTCACACTAGTCTTATTGAAAGCCTCTAGTCAAGTACCTCAGAAATTATTAATGCTCAAGCTGAGTTTGATTGGGGTTTCGACGGCTCCTCTGGACACGCTGAATACGCGATTCATGGACGCTGGAAAAACTGACCACTGATTCCTACCACTATTATTCCTCTTCGAATCCTTACAACCCAATCTGTGCCTCGGGTACTGTGCGTTAATGAACAACCCAAGAGCCGAATTTCTTGCAGGCCGCTAAAACTGGAATTTGCTAAGGAGGATGAGAATTTCATTTTGAAGGAGAAGGCTGAGACCAAATCCCAAATCCGAAGATTACGACGGAGGAAATACCAAGTTAGCGAGAATCTTGCAGTTAACATCATGCCCAAGTTTTACTTAACAGTTATTGATGGGAAGGTTTGGAGCATCATCAATGGCTGCAAGTCGTTTCAAGTTTGCCCGATATGCCTGGCAACTCCGAAGGATATGAATGAACCCAACTTAAGACGAAATACGGCTATCAAGAATCCTAAAGCCCTTTTGAACGGTATTAGTCCGCTGCATTGTTGGATAACGTATTTATACATTATTTATATATTATAACATATTTTGCAAGGCCGCAAACATGAAATTCAGTCGAACCACCTTAACTCTGTCGGCCTTGGTGTGGATTTCCCTAATCCAGGTGGCAGCGGTTCAAGCAGCGACGGAAACACGGCAAGACGCTTCTTCGATTCAAGCAACAGGTCCTCGGTAGCAAGTATCTGTGGCATTCAAGAATGGCTCTTGGAAGATTGCCATGCTATACTCTGCGGCATCTCTGTCAATCTCCCGCTGGACAGTGCAAAATTTGGTAATTTCGCTGAAGACCTTGCCGATAAAATGATTAACTCGTACTCTTGGTATAAGCTGCCATTATCGGTGCACAAAGTTCTTGTTCACGGCCGAGAGATAACTGGCAAATCAGCACTACCTCTTGGTGCTTTGTCGGAGCAAGCTGCAGAATCGCGAAACAAGACCTACCGAAAATTTCGCGAAGACCACGCACGGAAATGTAGTAGGGTGGACAACCTAGTGGATGTTTTTAAGCGCTGCCTGGATAGTTCAGACCCGGTGATAGCAAGCATTTGGCAAGAGCAGTCCCCTAAAGTCCCAACTAAGAAGTTACTGCCACCAAGAACCATCGCACTGCTGACTGAAGCCGCACGTGAACGCTACCTGGCTGAGGCCAAAGATGAAGAAATCGAAGAAACACTCGTCCCCATCGAACTTGCCAACTTAATTGTCTCGGAGGAACTGTATTAAACCTTTGAAATGAATGTGTGATACTATGATTGATTGATTGATTGATTGATTGTCTTTATTGTCTAATCATTCAGTTTCTCTACTGGTTTTCGAATCAACTGGTTTTATGACTCTTTATGCTAGTGTTTTACCCTCGCACACATATGATCAGGTGCTATCGTTGATTGACACACGTAAATCTTTGAATTATCTTAAATTTGGCACCTTGATTGTAAATATTGACCTGCGCTAACCATAGATATAGTCATTTAAATATCTGTGTAATTATAACCTTTGAAATCGCTTAAATGATCAAAACGGGAATATTATCAACCGTGTGAACCCGAAATTTTATATATGGAGTATTTTTCCACTATTAATTGTAGAAAAAATGCAACCTCTTTGGTTGTATCTCCCGAACTTGTCAACAGGTCACGTAAGTGTCTAAGAGGTCATTGGCACCTTGACCTATTGGGCATGGTTATGCGCAAGATTTGGCTTCATATTCATATTCCCTATAAAATGACCTTTCGAATGATATATAATACAGTGCCTATCAATAAATATACGTAATTTTTCGTGCAGACAGTTAGCACGCCGTCTTTAGCTTATTTTCAAGTGTACAGGGTCATATGAGTGACCATCAGATGGGAAATTTCATTCTGCATCTGATGAAGTTTATTATTATGCTAGATGTTGACCCATGTCAGTGGTAGGGTCCATCAAACTTGCCACCTTGTAAGTTGCCGCGCGGAAAACTTTCTGACGTTCTTTGGAGTCTCAAGTTTCCTTAATTTTTCCATCTTCCTTCTATCTGGTGAGATGCCCTCAGGAGACATCACCATTCCTAAGATGCTAATAGACTTATTCGCAATACTGAATTTCTTAGAGTTTAGTGTAAGTTTACAACGACGCATTCTTGAATACCTACGCAGAATGCGCTAGGGCTTACGCATAGACCAAATGGTAAGGAGACGAATTGGTACAGTTTAAGTTTCGTGGGGTGTTGAAAGGCAGTAATGCAACGAGATTCCGGATTGCAACTTGATCTGGTAGTAAGACTTAGCCATGTCAAATGTTAATGCAATCTGAAAGGATCCAATTTACAAGGTTCGGTACGATTATGTGTTTGTTGATCATTCCATAATCAACACAAATCCCAGCTGAAGTGACTATTTTATTATCCGCGTTTCCTGTTTTCGTACGAGTGGCCGGATGAACGGCGATCAACGGATATCTGTACAATGACTGGCTGTATTCAACGATATTATGTTTGAATAGATCATCTACTGTTTTCGCGATAAGCTCTTTATCGTGAAAAGAGCATCTGTAATTCGGCGCAATTACCGGTTGCGAATGGGGTTTCAGTAGGATCTTCAGTGAAGTACAAATCGACGGTTTGACGAAAGTGCCTTAAATGGAGAAAATATTAATATACTCCTCGATTAGATCTATGAACTTTTGCCTAAAATCAGGCGGTATCCCTGGATGAAGAACCTTGTCGCAGTCTATGGTGGCTCTCTTTGGAGCTGGTTGATCTTCGATGTGAACTTCCATCCCCTCGTGTTTTATTCCGTCAATCCGTCAAAGATCTTGGTGCATACCTCGAGGTGGCACGTCTTATTCGAATTGTTCGCGATACTTACTGAAGTGTGTTCGTTAGACGTCACTTCCATCACAATGGGGTGACTCGTGAGCTGGGGCAGAAGTGGACTAAAGCACTCCAGGTCTAACAAGAGATTCTTATTATAGTTGGCTTGAGGAAGAACCAACTCTATACGAACTTCTGAGTGTGCGGGAATAACCATCGAATTGGTGTTAAATGCCGCAATCGAATTGACGTCCAAGTGGAGCTCGCATGTCTGCTGACGGTACTACAATTGGTAATCTTTCGCCATGAATCAATTTAATAGTGAGTTCCTGAAGATGGATTGCCTTGACAAACTCTAGCATAAAACCTTTCCCGAGAAGTCCGCAAAAATTGAGAGACTTGAAGACGTGGAAGACGTGCTTCATAGGTGTGAATGTGGGAGGGTACAAGGTAGTTTCTATACTACCGACTGATTGCAAAGGGCTCGTCGCTAGCCCAGCACTTCGAATCTTGCTACGCCAGAGACTGAGAAATGGCGGAATGATATCTGCGTTCAGAATTGAAATGGAGGCCCCCGTATCAATGCATAGTAAGAAGGAACGATTAAACAACTTGAGCTAAACGAAGAATAAGTCCGTAGGTGAAGTATTTACATTGAAAATGGTTACGTCGGATAGGTGCAGAATTGAATAATGCCATACCGTCGACCCGATCCGTTTTTCGAACCAGACCAACAATCTCTTGCGTAGTGCCCTTGCTTGTTGCAGTTGTAACAAGCATCGTAGCGACCTCTATCGTTCGCTCGATTGCGGTCGGAGAAGTTAACTCTTCTAGACTTATTGCCACGGTACGGAGGCGTGGATCTCCCGTAACTTTGATTCCGATCATAATTCCCGTAGGAATTGTTGTAGCCATCATTGTTGTACTGATTGCCGTATGAAGAATTGTTGTATGATTGCCTATCATACGACTGATTATGAGTCACCGTTATAGTAGCCGTTATTGTAACCGTTATTCTTGCAATCATGGAGTAATTACCTCTTCCGCGATTTTAATTTCCTCCCCTGTTACCACGTCCACGGTTCTTGCCTCGACCTCTTTGACTATTTCTCGCGTCTTGAGATCGTAATGGAGAGGCGCTTCGACTACCTGGTGGCGTGTTAGTAGCAAGTTGAAGTGCGAAGGCATTTGCCGCCGTCACTGTAGGAGTATCAGCCGGTACTGCCTGCTTCTATTAACTTGTTACTTTCCTCAAGGCTTTGCAAGATACCTTGGAGTTCCAGCATTGATTTTGGCTGCAAGGTGTACGTTTTATCCAAGTACTGTGGTAGCAAGTTACATGCAGTCATGCACAGCTTGAGGAGTACCTCCTCGTTAAAAGCTGGCACCCGATCGGCCATTATCCGAAATGCGTAATAAAATTCGAGTGAGTTCTGGCCTGCTGCTTGCTTAAGCTGCATAAGCTTTAAAAGTCATCCCCGCGGAAAGATAAGACTTTACGAAACGCGTTTTGGAAAATATCCCATGTGATTGGGTTTCCTCCGCGCTGTAGATCCTTTTTGTATTGTACGAATCAATGTAATCCTGGAGGTTTCAAACACACTTCCAGCCATTGAAGCTTTTGCTGATTTGACCAGTTGCTGCACTCGGCGATCGCATTGAAATGTTCAATGAAATCGTTTGCGTCCGAGCTTTTGCCATCGTAGATCGGAGGCTGCAATGATAATTTATTGCTGCCCACATTCCGACTGTTCAATGCTACATTTGTAGGACGCGGGAATAAAGGTGGTGGGGGTGGCAATGGATTTATGGGGGTATAACGACCTGTGGGTGAGCTATCAGGCGCTGCAACTCTTACGTGGGGTGAGGGTATGAACGGCTTTGAGTTATGTGTGGGTGACGGTGGAGTTCTTAGCGGCTCGAATAGGTTTCTAGTATATAGTGGGGAAAAGTGAGTTCTGTTTGCCCGACGGCTGAATGTATTGTGGCGACGGTGGGGGTGGGAGGTCTTCGTCCGACGAGATGGAGTGTATGGACTAGCCGACCGAGTTTGCCTGGGGGTTCGCGGTACACGACCCTTAAGCCGCCGCCGTTACTGTATTGTCAATTTTATTTATGAAGTGAAACTCTAATGGTAAATGTGGGGATTGTAATAAAGCGAGTTCGGCGAAGGCGCTCAGTTTATCTTTATCTTCGTCTTCTTCGTTTATAAAATTATGAGTTCTTCCAGCACTATCTCTTTCGAATGTAAAGCTAAGTCTGCTGGATCTGTCAATCACTTGTGGTAAATCATTAAATCAGGGGATTTTAAACAGGGGGGTCCTTGAGTTACGTGGGATGGGTGTATCCCACAGTGATTGATTAGAATTTCCGTTTCAATTAAGACCAGACAGGTCTGGGTATAAGGACTGTATGTTTACCGAGTCATCCTTAAGCGACTGCCTCCCTCCAATAGGTATGAGTTCTGGAGGATGGTTCTTATCGTATGAAAAATTAGCAGCTAGAGAGGGGAAACATGAGGTTGGATCAAAAGGGGAGTGTGTAGGTGCTACAAATGGTGGGGTAACGTCGTCCTCTATTTTGTCTATATTGAAAGTCGACTTGGTATTTGACTGGCGACAGCCTGTCAAGCGTTTATTTAATACGTGATCAACTTTGGCGTTCACTTCATCATCTGCACGAAGATCAGCGGGAGACTTGTTTTTCTTTTTGCCGTTGGCCCATCGGGATTTTACCAGAGGAGGCAGATAATTTGCTTCAATGTTTCTGCCCGATTTCACCTGGCTTCGTGTGGAAACTATCTGGATGATACTTGAATCCCCAAATCGTAAACAGATGTCATGACCGACTTTTTTTCAAGCTAGCAGCGTATTCCTATGCTTAGGTATCATGGCAAGATGTGAATACACCTAGTGGTGGGCTGTAGCAGTCAGAACTCCCTTTGAGGATGAAGTCGAAAATGTTGCCATTTTACCTATGGTATGCCCCATGAGGTTTTGCATGCCTTACTGCTCTAGCGATGTTACGCTGAGTCTGAGGAATGAAAATCGCAACGTGGTTCAAAGTTTGAACCGCTCGGTGGCGCTGTGTGTGTGGTGGCTGAGACTATTCTCGGGTTGGCATTACTGCAGAAAGTGTGCATGAACGGGTTGCCCAAGCTCAAGTTGGAGAAATCTGTGAGAGAGCCAAGTCAGTTCAATGCCCGGAAAACAACTGCTGGGTGGCTATTATGTGGGTGGGGAGTGAGGGGAGAATAGCTCTCACTTTTATGGCATGGGGGTGTCCAAATTACCCTGCCGGGTAATCTTGGGTGGGGTCTAGTGGGGACGGATTGCCAATTTATGTCGGCTTATAAGGCCTGGTGGCTTTGGCGGCACGTGTAAATAGTCTGCGGCCACTTTACGTATGCGGGTAACATGTACACGGGTGGGGTATAGTGGGGGCGGGTTGCCAGTTTATGTCGAATTATAAGGCCTGGTGGCTATGGCGGCACGTGTAAATAGTGTGCGTCCACTTTACGTATGCGGGTAACATGTATATAGGGGTGGGGTGGGGTGTGGGCTCCCTTTTAATTAACGAGAGAAAGTTATTACTGCAGTGTATGAAACTCAGCCTGTGGGAAAAAGCAAAATCCGATGGTTGTGCAAGAGATGAAAGCAAGTTCAAGGCCCTGAAAGCGTGGTGCAGTTGCAAGGTAAATGCAAGTTCAATGCTAATGCACTAGGAAAAATACAAGAGTTGGAGGAAGGAAGAGCAGAGAGGAAATGTATTTCTAGCCTGAGTGGATAGATATGCGTGCGCGGGTGTGTATTGATTTCTAAATGTGAAAAGGGGGAACTGGAACTGATATAGAAATTCTGTGTGTTAATACTTTACCATGGAGGAAAATCTGTTCTTCTACACCATGTTGTAGGGTCCTGAGAAATATACCGGGTTAAATTCTGGAAAAGTACTGGCTTGCTAGATCAGCCTCCAAGTAACTGCTGCTGTGTGTAGTCTGGCTAGCGTGTACATGGCAACCAGGGCCATGGCCGACAAAGTACAGACCATCTTTGCGTAACTGTTTTGTGTGTGTGAAATTTAAGTGAAAAAATACATGTTTCTGTCTATTATACTTTAACTTGTCACTATTTGAACAAATAAGCTATGGTCTGAACAACAAAAACTGTGGTTACTGCGGTTGCCGTGGCAACCAGCGTAATTGTAAAGCCCATAGTGACGCGCGTTAATGTGTGTAGGGTTCACTAACTGTGATTAACTAAGTGAAGAACGGTTCTATGGCAGATGCACCATTATGGGTTGGGTTGGGGATGAATAACGGTAATGAAGGGAGTGCGAAAAGGAAAGAGACCGGTTCAGAGAAAGTGGGGGTTTAATTCCCGAAAGAAACCTTGCTTACATTTTTCCCGTGTTGAATTGGGAACCGGTCGTACAGGTGACCGCTAAATGACCCGGGTAACGAGTTGTCAAGGAGACGGATGTGGCAGTGGCAGAGTCTCGTCGCGGGTCACGGCAGGTTTTCCTCGCGGCTGAACTGTCGCGCTTTGCCCTGTTAGCTTCCGGTGATAGCTGGATGGGAGGCTAAAAACAGAGAGAGAGAATCAGTCAAAGGCTCAAGCAAGAGTGCCGAGCCACCACACGATTCTCTCCATCTAATACCCGCGTAGCTCCCCATCCGCTCCGGTTCCCTGTCCGTGACGTTGATACGCCAGACTCCACCGCTGTCCATCTCCCATTAGAATAGATCTAGAACCTTCTTTCTTTTGTAATTCATATGTAGTAATAGCATTCTCCAGTAGTAATGCCTCCAGTGCCATTTGTTTAACATTGCGGCTCTGTAACATACAATAGTCCCGGCAAGCTACACCATAGTTAAATACCCCTTACTCCGTTTCAATGTTAAAAAGCTTACCGTGGCATTCCGCCACCCTTCTGATCCTAAACGTCAACCTAGGTCATTGTACTGGCTCGTGAGTCAGAATTTTGCATTCATCAGGTCACCAACTCTAGAATGATATGTGACAACCTGAAATTATTCGCAAAATTGAATTTTTATACTACTTACTGTGATATCAAATGCCTGATTTATTTTGATTATTTGACTTATGTCCCTGATTTATTTTCTGGCAATGGAGAAACCATAGTAACCGACAGAACATAACCGTCTTTATTTCTGGAATCTGGTCGATCGTTTCAACGATCGGACACAGTATCGAAATTAGGCTTCAAGAGTCCAGTAAACCACCATCTCCATCTAAGATCACCATTTAGGGACCTATATTTTGAGATGTGTCATTAGAACCGTTAACTAATGACCAAAGGCTTCGTGAATCGACGCTTTTGTCACAGAACGTCATAGATCCGCATAGCCCCTACAATGCTTGTCTGTCTAGCTTTCCTTCATGTATCTGCAACAATTCGCTACGGTTGGCCAGGCCCCTGAATCAATAAATTGAATCCAGGTTTCTTAGTTACGCTTTATCGCAATAAGGACACCAACCGGCCGGATACAACTATTTGAATATGCTCCATTTTTAAGCTCACTATGCTTCTGGAAGCAATCTTCATTGTTGTCGTGTTAACCAATGATGATTCGACGTCTTAAAATGTAATGAAATTTCGCAATGCGCTTTTGGGTATCCCCTTTGCTCGTTTTCTGTACTCCATTTCCCCGGTTACCCTGTTGAAACATTTGACCATGTATAACTTTGGCTCTACGCCTATAAATGATGATATCACACCTTTACTAAATTCATCCTTCAGGAAGCCAAGCTTCTTGCGATTCTCTGGATCATAAAGGTTTCCTTTCAAAGGATAATCTGGCCAATTATCCGAACAGTCAAACCACTTTTTTCGATTAGCATAAATGACAGAATATACATTCGGGTGTGAAATCAAAGTCAAACAGCAGTCTGTATCAAAATAAATCACAGTTACATTTTTCTCAAACTCTGCTCTCAGAAACCCATAAAAGAAATTATATAAATCAATTTTGGAACAGTCCAGTACAGCCAAACCTTGACAAAAGAAGGTATCCAAAGTTATTTGCTGTTTTTTCATTACAAATCTACTCATATTGGTATTTGCTACTACAATCGCTCCTTCAAAGGTGGGCTTTCTGACATTTTTAACAGCTTCTTCCTTTGATCTAACTATTCTAACGTTTTTCCATTTTGTTTTTGATTCAATCAATTTCTCATGCGTGCAATTCATGATGACTTTCATCCGATTTCGCTGAAAGTTTGTTTTTGCATCACGGCGTTTTTCATAACAGTTATCAATTAAAAGTTTCATCCTGGCCTTTTGGGTAAAGCTAGAACTCTATGGACCCCTATTCTTTTCTGCAAATAGTACTGCAGAGCGTTCATATGTACTACGTAATTATATTTATCGTACAAAGTCAGAAGCATACGTTTGCCTTTGAAGGAATTGCGCTTAAACCCGAGACGATCAACGTTGTGCAGCAAATGCTCCGAAAACCAGGACCTATCAAAATCATATACATCTGGTGCCAAAGGGAAGTCGTTGAACTCGTCATGCAGTTCTGGTGGAACCCTCAGAGACACCTCGAATATATACCCAGAATCGCTATTTAGATTCAGTCTTAAGATACACCTTGTAACATATTCTAAATCATCATCGAACCATCGTGTGTCTCTTCGACTGACAAACCCATAGTCCCTGATTGGGACTTTTCTTATCAAGGAGCGAGGATACATACTGTTTACATCCATTACTAGGATATAAGTTAAAGGCTTATCTTTATCATATGTCGGTAGCATGGGATTGTTTGCATAACATATGCGCTTAGATCCTAATCCAACAATACCAC
>VRMD01000837.1:0-21201 GCA_009872375.1 Sminthurides bifidus | reverse complement strand
ATCTGGCTATCTCAACGTGCCTGTGAAGGAATTCAGCGAGACTATTTAGTCCACGGCGCTGTGCAGCACCTGTGAAGTGAAGAGCAGCAATCTAGCGAATATGCTGCGGTATAATTACTGCTGAAATACAGACATGTGTACTTTCTTCAATCTTTTTGAGTACAAGCTTAAACGTTCTGTATAAATCTCAAGAGCATGAAATTGAGATGCTAGAATGCATTTGATTGCCATATACAGCGTAGTTCAAGCGATCGAGATTGATTCTGATCTCTCGTGAATATGGCTAATAAGGCAACCTAAGCTTCATCTACCGACTCACAGAAAAAAGAGAACTTCCGCATAGAGAAACAAGAACCCTCACCGAACCAACCTATATTATCCAATCAACTACATTTTAATCAGCACACCCTGGCAAGAATTTCGAGTGCTAGAAGATGAAGCTGGAAAGTCAATTAAATATTGAATCTGATTCAAACAGGCAATTCAATGTACTAAAAATAAAACTCTTTTGCTCATTACAGATTGCCTGAATTTGTGTCCAATATTTCTGTCATGCCCATGCAAATGCAAACTGTCACCTTCCATTCTATAGGTCAACGAACCTGTAAGTTAACTTTTTAGGTCTCACGGTTTCCCTGCATAACTTCAAAACGTCATCTGACCCTTAAAGGCAATTCCCTTGTCATGCAAGAATGCTCTTCCTGACAGGAACAACTTATTGGTGCTTGCCGGCTCAAGTTACTAACTGCCTTATAAGTTTATCAGTCTTAGTCGCCTCAGTGATTCATCAAGTCTAACATCCTGTCATGTCAGATTACGCACCTGACGAAAGGAATTGGTGCCTGGAAACTGCAGCCTAGTCAATTAGCAGCCAACTTAATAAAGCTTAAAAATATTGAAACTCAAAAATTAGCCAAACACACCATTCATCTTTATGTGTGCCGGACCAATGACCTCATAAATGAAACAGTTGAGCTTCAAGACCAACAGTGTTTTTNCAACTTAATAAAGCTTAAAAATATTGAAACTCAAAAATTAGCCAAACACACCATTCATCTTTATGTGTGCCGGACCAATGACCTCATAAATGAAACAGTTGAGCTTCAAGACCAACAGTGTTTTTCTAAATTATTATTGGCAAAAACTGACGACGTATAAGTGCACAAGCCTGTTGCAACCAGTTACACAAGAGATGACGATTATTCGATAACTTATCATCAATACTGAAGCAACAAGTACATGTATTGAAAATTCCTTAAACACCAATCGCCACATCCGGTCGCCGGTCACCAATGCCCGTTTCAGCATATAAAACACGTAACCGCTACAAATTATCAATAAGCATCGCGTCACTTGACACTGGTCATGCAAGTTTAAACTCCGCTAAACTCTCCTGTATGCCGTGAGAGTAATTGTGCCGCTACGACCCATGACCCAAGGAAACTTATTGACTTTCTGGTCCCATAACAGCAACGAAAGGTGGTGGCTAGTAGTATTAACTTCCACCAGCGAGTCATCGTCACGACTTTAGTCTCTTCCATTCACTAAATGCCTACAAAATTTGATCGCGGAATTTATGATGAGCTCTTAAGTTCTTATTGGACTATCAAACTGTATTCTCAGTGACAGTTAATGAAAAGTATCACTGTCTGACCTAACCGCTGGAAACCTGAACCAACAATCATGCTTTTCCTTGACATTAGAACCTGTAGTAAAAGCATTTTAGTAAACTATAGTAGTAGCGTAACATTCAAAGCGAACCAAACTATTAGAGGTAACTTACTTAAGTCGTCCATCTTCAAAATGTCGTCAGAAATTCAGATTTTAAGTACCACATCCGGAAAGTATGAATGACATACAATTTACGTCATAAAATGACAATGGATGAACAAAATTGGATTAAACTTCATTCACATTTGTCGAGCACAAATGAGCAGTCAAAATGTCTCTGTCGTTCTTTCAACTTAAATCAACGTGAAAGTTCCTGTAACTTTTACGATCTTTGAAGTACTCTGGATTAAGCAATTTAAGCGAGCAGGTTTACAGTATTAACAAGCCCCCCAATACACTTAAATTAAATGTAATCACGAGGAAAAAATAAAAAAATTCGCAAATGCCATTCAACTTGAACTGAAGGCGCTGTCTATATGTTTACATGGAGTGAAGCTCGATGGTTCAACGTAGGGCAATTGTCTCTGTGTGTCTGCACTGCTATGCAATTGTGCATTTTTATGGGCGTGATGAACGACGCTGCGACTTTCGAGGGGATGTAGGATTATACTTTTCTCTCATCTCTAGTCAGCGCAGCGTCTGCAGATTTTCAAGACGAGCTAATGAAAATAGAAGTTCTTTTAATGCTTAGTTGGCGTCTTTCCTACAACAAGTACCATTAAATCTACTGGGCAAATAATTACAAGTTACAGAAGAGTACTAACTACCCGTGGAAGCTATTAGATCCAGTAAAGCAAAAGATTTTCCTAAGATAGCAATAATTTTTGAGGCAATGTTTATTATTATTAATATAATCATATTTGGTAAGCAAACTAAAATACAATAACAGAAAACGAGCTATCTAAATGGGAATGCTACTTTACCAAGCGCTAAAATTCTTAAATTCATATCCGGCAACTTTCTTTTTCTTGCTGCCACCAGCTTCCACAGAATTTGATTCTGCTGTATCTTGGGAGGTGGTGCCTGTAATTTCAACCCTGAAATCAACAAAAAAAATATGTACACCTCTTTCTTTATTCGAACATAAACCAACCTGACATTAAGTTTGGATCGATCACTTACTTTCTTTTTGGGTCTATATACCTCCCTACACCTTCCCGAAAAACTTTCAGTTTTGGGGTTGTAGTCTTAGGTATTTTCTTTTGTGCTGTCTCTGTTACACTTGTTTTTGCTAATTCATCAGCCCGCTCTTTGGCAATAATTTCGTCCACCTCAGCAAAAGGATCTTGAAAAACTTGAGCTTCTATTAGCACTATCTCCTCTATTGGCCTATCTTTGTTATCGGTTTCTACGCTTTCAATGTTTGACATTGTCTCCATTCCACCCACGACCCTTCCAAATATCGTATGCTTTCCATCCAAGTGCTTGCATGAACGAAACGTAATATAACTGGAATCAGAACATTTGCTTGCTTAGTATTTTATGGATGGTAAAATTTGATTTTAAGTTGGGGTGAACGTACAATTGAGACTTGTTGGTACTTGGTCCTGAGTTAGCCATTGCAAGAATTCCGCGTCCAGCATGAGATAACTGAGGTTTGAATTCATCTTCAAATGGTTCTCCCCATGCACTTTCTCCACCAGTGCCTTTGCCCGTAGGGTCACCACCCTGGAACTGAGTTTAATGCACAAACAATAATTAAGTAATATTTCATTCTATAGGCACATGAACTAGTATTCACTACAGTAAAAACAAAATCTTACCATGAAATGTCGGATAAGCCGATGAAATACTGTACCATTGTAATATCCTTTTTTGCACAGAATGAGAAAGTTTTCACATGCTTTCGGTGTCAAATCGCAATGTAACTCCAGGTTAATTTGTCCGTGGCTCGTTTTTAACCGGACATAACCTACAGAAATAATAAATAATATTGTGACCTCCGTTTGCTAAATTTTTAGCATTTCATTGTTACAAGGCATGCCTCGTTGATACCTTTCTTTTTAATGCGCTCATAACGGACAGAATCTTCAGCACGAATGGCCGCTTCATGAATTGTTTCCACAGGCATGGCCGTAGACGTAAAGCTTGCAGCAACAGCTCCCGTTGAATAATGTGCCTGTTTACATTAATACGCATTTAAAATTATTTATGGTCATCAGGCACAAACTAGACCACTGCGATTGTTTTTCAAAGATAATATGATAAGCTAATGTTCAACAACTTACCGCATTGACGACATCTGCCTGCTTTTTTTCTTCCTGTTTGTTGAAAGGAACGAATTCTGTTGCTTTTAGTTCTTTTATTATGTCTTTCGTTTCAGAAGATACCGTTTTTAATCGCGCAGCTGGATCTGTTTTTGCCCTTTCTAGCTCTGTAAAATAAAAACAGCAAAATTCTGTCATCGTAACCTTTGTTAAAGTCACAAGCTCGAAACCAATGTGGCAGAGCAGAAATTGATACGAAATTATCTTTAACCTTCATTTTCCAAACGCAAATTCTTCTTGAGGTGATGGAATGCTTGCAAATTAAACTTATCCAAGTTTTGAGGGTCCTGAATTGTTATAATGTCGTTCTTGGTGAACGCCTCATCCGTGAGAAGTTCTCTCCAGTTCTTTACCTTAAGATTCAGTTCCTCAATCGCCTGCGAAAATATTCATTCCAACGTGCGGTTAAAGATGTGCGAAACCCAACTTAGACCTCCCATTCTATTAAGACTTCAGTCTTTCTTACTTGGAATGAAAAAACGTTGCCAGTGGTTTTAACGGCCACAATGTGACTGTTTGGCGTAAAAACGCTAAACATGACAGGACAATGATACTTTCCTTCGCTGTTCTTGTGGAAGTTCAACTTAATAAGGTTTTTAGTATCCATCTTCTCTCCGGTAATAGGATTAACATGATATTTTTTGAGAAACGGCATTAATGCAAGCAAATCGAAAACATTTCCATCTTTGTCACAGTACGGATTTTCAAATGGTTGCAGCGACAACGCACAGTGGTCAAATGGTAGTCGCTTGAATTCAGCCTGGTTCTGTGTCATGTGCTTCGGACGCTTTCCACCGTAGAGAGTACTCCACTCGGTGCATGTCAAGTATCTTAAGAGTTGAAAGGAAAGCAAATCAAACTAATGTATTATAAAATAACATCAACCACCTTATTCATGAACTACTTTAATCATTGTTCGACGGTTCGAACTCTCATTATATTCGAACTTACAACTTGTCCTTCTGATGCTGTTTCTTGCCCATCTTGGATGCCTCACACCGTTTCTGCTAAAAACAATTATATGAACAGCTTATACAGTTGTTGTTCTTCAGGTATAATTCAGCTTTCACAAGTCACTGGTTCTTCTTCATTCACTAAATGATTAAAAACTCGTCTTGTTCATATAAACCATACAAACGTAAAACAGCAATTCCGCAATTCGATGTTTAATTTATTCTAGGATTAACAACTGGAATACGAAGAAGTAGACTGACAACTTAAATTTTAATGCGTTGATAACAGCTGATTGCAGAAACTATTCGGGATGATGCGGACGTTCGACACATGGTTAGTGTTTCTGAAGATAAAATTCGAGGTTATATATATACATAAACAATTATTTGAGATTTTATTTATTGTATGCAATTTAAAAATGTCGAGGAAGAGAATAAAATCAATGGCTCATAATCATTGAGAAAATTCATTTGTCCTCGGCATGTGCGTGTGCATACTGGAATACGCTGGCTGCGGTGGTCGGTGCGCGGTTTACCGGCATTTATTATCGGACGAGAATTAAAATATATATTTAATAAATAAAAAGTTTACAGTGTATAACAATTACTGAGTTAAGCGCAAAAGATGTGAGCAAAAGCGTGACATAATTTGCTAGAAACTTGTAATCTGCTGCCTTGATAAGAGCTCTTAAACTGCTTTAATCAAGACCAATTTAGGTGTACAGATCTTTTCGCGTGCATTTTTCAGCTGTCGTATACCAAAGTGCAACTTCTAACTTTATTAAGCTGAATTACTAAATAAAGAATCAAAGTGATACTTCTTCATGTACTGGTGAAACTAAAGTATTTAATATCATTTTGAAGGCATTAGGTTCAGTGAGCTGCAATTTAACCATGGAGAGTTTATTCCACGAGTTTTTAATCGCCATTCAGCCGATAGAATCCCCGAATTTAATATTTGACGTTATCGCAAGATGGTCCAGCAGTCTACTGCGGTGCATACCGGAAGAGCGGATCCCAGATGGAGATATGGACGAGCAAACACATGTGAAGGTAATGCAACTTTTGGCAACCGTTTGACGAGAGAATTTCGTGGATGAACAACTCAGCCTGATTTTAATTTGAATCTTATTGTAGCTCAAGAAGTACTTGCAAACCGAAAGAGAATCATGGGAATTGTTGTTCAGCTTGTACGATGAACGCGTTTCCCGCAGTGACGAGTCAATGGAAGGTGTTGAAGACGCCCAAAAATCCGATAAGTATCACATTAACGAACTTGACGTTTTGAACCAAGTTATAGAAGCCAGCCGGAACCTCCGCGAAGTAAGTGCAGGATATGATGCATCAATCTGGATCAACTCGTTTCAATTGGATTTGATTCAAAATTTTATTTATAGTTGAGTGTTATCATTCGCTGGCTGGAAAGTAACTTCTCTGAGCGGGAACCACCGGACCTTATCGCAAAATTGGTTAATTGGGAACATACCCTTCATACGCTCAAAGTAAGTTACCAGAAGCAAACATTTTCTGTAGTTTCGAGAGTGCTTGCGCAGCTTAAGCAATTGTTATTCATAATCATTCCAGAAAGATCAGCTGCTGGGAAAGCCCTCAAAGCATTCTATGGTACGTTCTATGGATCCGGATGCCCTGACCAGGGAAAAAAGGCAACTGCATGAATTAGATGACGTAAGATTCGTGTTTTCAGTCAAAATTAGAATGGAAAATATTTTGTTTTCGGTTATGTAACGGACGATTGTGTCTGTCTAGGTCGAGAGCTCTAAGGCGCACTATGCCGCATTTTATTATCTCCGGATAGGGGACCATCCAAAGGCTGTCGACTACTTAACTGAAAGCGGTCACATAGCCTATGCAGCAACTTTTTATGGCGCAGAGTTTACACAGAAGCAGTCTAAAGACGATGGGGGTATAAATGAAAGTGTACCTGCCCAAATAATTCCACCCATTAACCGCCGGATTTCGCATGATCGACCAAATTTCAGCGTTTTAGGAAACGTTCGGCGAGACATGTGGAAACGCACTGCGTATATGATTTGTGACACCAATCAGCAAACTAAATATGAGCGAGCTGCTCTAGGCGCGTTGTGTGGGCACCGGGATGCAATGCTGCGAGCGGCTGTAACGTGGGAGGACGAAGTAAGCTGAGAGTGTTTTTTGAAAGTATTTCAACATTAAGTAAGGATGAGTACCAAAGCTAACACCTTTAAAAATCCTGTTTCCTGTTGCAGCTGTGGTCATATCTAAAAGCGTCATATGATGTTGCGTTGGAATCGGGCATGCGAAGGTGCAGCACTGCGCAGTATGTAGATATGCCTCGCTCTTATTGGGACCAAGGCATGTCCCTTCAGGAATGCCTAAACATTGTGAACTCCAAGTACCCGAAACTCAATCCGGTTTTAAGTCCGGAACTCGTGTTTCGTGAAGTTCAGTTAAGTGTTATGCTCAATACGCCGGAAAGCTTTCTTACGCAGTACATGGAAAACGCAAACCAATTTTTTCAGTGAGTACATAAACACGATTGATCATTTGGTAAAAAAGCAACATTCGTTTGTCTCTAAATTTCTAGCAACGAATATTTTTACAGATTGTCCGACAGCCACTCCTTGGTACGTCAACATACAATCCGATTTGTAGTGCACCTATTAATTGTATTCAAAATGTTAGGTTTCATGATATCGCAGCCGCTAATTGATACGTTCGTCGAACAGTACACTGAAGTAAGTTACAAAGAATCTGTTACTGCATTGTCGACTTGGACATTTCCTGCTGCATTACTGGCTTCGAGTTTATTACACTTATTCCCCTTATTTTGCAGATTCTTGTACACTTGGGATACTTGACCTACATTCCATACTATGTGAGACAAATGAGTGAATCTAAGTGGGTGCATTTAATTGCTGAGCACGTGAGCAGTATCACATCACAAGACAGACGGGTGCAATCCGATGACATAGACTTATTCCTTAAAGCAGCTCATACTAACAGTTTGCCGATTTTAGCTTTGGGGGAGCAAATAGTGGAGAAGCTGAAATCGGAAGACGAAAACTTTCATCCTGGAAACTTGGAATGGATTTCATTATGCTACAACTATGCTGAAGATTCTAAACTTGTAATGCTCGCACTCTTGCGGGCAGTCGTCAATATTACTAGAGTTCAGATTCGTTCTGGTGAAACTGAGAAAGCTAAACGTTATATGAAAGAGGTATTCTTTACTGAAGTTCTCTCATCACCGTTGCTTTAGCTTTTTCTTAGGTCAGATTTTCTAAAGAACTGGTTTTGAAAATAGATCAAACCAAATTGTCTGAGGGAAGTATCGGAGCTATCTGACTTGTATCTCAATACATACGTGAAGGAATTTCAGTGCTACAAACTGTACACAGTAATGATCAGTTACAATTTCATTTATTACCATTTGCAGTTTACCTTAAGATTGGGATTGTAGTTATATCATTTTTTCACTTCACAGGAAGCTTCCGATCAGCAACTTCGATGGGCACAGCTAATGTTTCAAGAGCCTAAGCAGCCTGAAAGCGAATACGGTGGCACACTTTCAGATCGAACTATGTTTGAAACTCGAATGCGAGAGTTCAAAGAGCGAAAAACGCGATGGGAGGAAAACTTTGCCAAATTCACGAGTCTGAATTTCAGCAAGCTCAAGAGTCTACTGGAATTCGAGAATGGGTACCTTCTGAATTGTTCTACTGAAGCAAATGGCCCGTCAGAGCATTTTGCTGTTTGCGAGTCCAGAAGAGCCATACTGGGAAATGTAAGTTGCAACTAATTACGTCAAAGCTAAAGCAAGAAGAAAGCGATTTGATTTTTTATGGATTGTGATTTTCTTGGGACTTAGGACGCTACAATTGTCACTCTAATTTCACCGCCTAATTATCAGCTTGAAGTTCATTGGTCATTTTTTTTCAGGTTGTGCGTTTCTTCATGCAATTAGTCGATTCCCGAAAAAACTTCACACTGTTCCGAGAGTTCATGGGTATCATGACCTGCGCAGAGAAAAACGTTTACTACTCTATCCCGATCGACTTACTGGAACATGTATTCAGCTGGAGTGAAGCTTTCATAAGCGTAAATTCCAGATCACTCTCATCGATTCCTCAGTAGACGTAGTTGTGTGTCTAATACGTCATTACAAAGGTTCTTTAACTTCTCATCTTTCAGCACACATTTTTTGTAAGATTAGAGGTGCGGAATTATTCTCATTTTTTCTTAAATTAAATTATTACTTTAAAATCCTACTTTTTCTTTATCTAATATTTTTGAGTGTAAGCAATAATGTTGAAACCAGTTCAATCATTTCGAAATAATTATTTGGATAAATGCTTGGAAGACATGAAAAATAATGCTCAGCGAAATTTCAGGACGTATTTACTCAAGGTACGAAGAAAACTGTTGCATCACAACCCTCCTTAAGCTCTCAGCTTCTTCCTGCATTTCCTCTTCTGTTCGCCATTTCGGCGGATCATCATCAGGCGGGTGCGGTCTTCCCAGTTTTTCTAATTCTTCGTAAACTTGGTCATTTCTTTCAAAGTCCCCTGGACGCCGTGGAAGGACATGGATGTGAACGTGCTGTTCCCAGTAAATTATTTAAGTCATTAACCTGTGTAATGTAAACACTCTTCAATTCAAGGAATGATACGATCACGACAAAACAAGCCTAACCGCAATGCTTTGTCCTGCAGCTGCTCCATCTTGGCACGCAACGTTGGCCGCGACTGTTCCGTGAACGAACTCCATGATAAGGTTTACTTTTTGTACGAGTCGGAACAAATCCGTTATCTCTGTTTCACTAAGATCCTTCAAGCGGTCAACCTTTCGCTTAGAGATGACAAGCACGTCTGTAATGATTCAGGAAAATATTGACTATGGTTGCGGGCTAGCTTGTAAATATTCAAAAATACCAATACACAGAGGCCCTTACGTCCAGGTAGAATACATTTCTTATTCACAGTGGCATAGCAGTAAGTAGACTGAAGAAATACAAACTTCTTTTTCACTTGCACTTGACCAAAATCATATAGCTCCTCTCCAACTTCGTCAAGAGGAATGCTTAAGTTAGAACTCTTGGCAGGATCAGAGGACGAGTACACATCTGTTCGCCTACACAAAAAACTCGTTTGGATTAAAGAAGCTTTTTGACCCCAGTGAACAGTAATTGGTTAGATTTGAACTATTTACTTATGAGCATGAACCGGCATCTCCTTCCGAATATTTTCTAAAGATGTGAGGTCAATGTCTGCAAAAATTAGCTGTTCCGATGATGTAGCATGGGCTAATACGGTACCCCATGGATTGATAATCTAGAAGTGCATAGTAAATCAAGCTTTTCGGTCACTTAAACGTTTTACAATGAAACAATACTGGTATTTTTAGTGTTAACAGCTAAAATATTACCATTGAATGTCCATAGGAAGATCGTTTCGGGTTGTGCCTGCCAATTTGCGCTGCCGCTATCACATAACATTGGTTTTCAATCGCCCTTGCTCGTAACTAGCGTTTCCCAATGCGCAAGTCCCGTATGAGTCGTAAACGCTGATGGGTATGTCAGAATCTCAGCTCCAGCATGCCTCAGCCCAACGCTCAACTCTGGGAAGCGGATGTCGTAACACTGAACAGTCCAAAAATTTACCCACATACGTTAGCAATTAAAAGATTATAAAGGAATAAGAAAACTAAAGACAAAGACAATTACTGTGAGAGTGCTAACGGTTGACAGTCTATGTCTATCATCCAATCCACCAGCCAGCTCTCACTCACAGAAAGTCAGCACAATTAGAAAACTGTGTACCAGCAACTGATGGTTAGAAAACTTACTATAGATAAACCAATCTTTCCTGCAGGAGTCTGGACCGGCTTTACAATCGAGCTTCCAGCTTGTATGGTGTTGGATTCCTTGAGTTCAATATTCTTTTCCGGAAGCGAGACATCAAATAGATGCACTTTATCGTAGATGGCAACAATGTCTCCATTGCAGTCGATGATAATATGTGAATTGCTGATTTTGGAAGGTTTGGAGCTATCCTACCATTTGCAAAAACGTCAAATATTTTGCATTGTTCAGACGAAGAATAGCAGGTGTAAGATTGAATCAAATCTCTTTTCATAAAATTGATGCCTACCAATCTGCGATGGAATCCTCCGAGAGAGAGCCACACGCCTAGGCTTTTTGCAATTTCCTTATAGTTAGTGATCACAGGTCCCTCTAAACTTTCAGACAAGGCTTGTGTTTCCTCACGGTCGATTCCAATGAAATCAAAGCATTCGGGCAAGAATATCATCTGCAAATCACCATTAAGACGTGAGTGATTACACCAGTAGATGTCATTTTTTAAAATGAAAGCACTCAAGCCACTCTTTGGACTTAGTGGAACGAAAAAGGGCTTACCTTTGCTTCATTGTGTGTCACTGCATGTTGGATTAAATTATTACAAATCTTCATATTATTAGCTTTGTCATTAGTAGCAGTCATCTGAATGGCTGCCACACGACAGATCTGAGCATTTCCAGCATCCACCGACATGTTTCGCTTCAAAATAAAACTGGGTGAAACCGGACGGTTAGTCAAAACTTGCCAACTTCGAGTGAAACAAGTACTATAATATGAAAAAAAATTGATGGAATAATGACTGCAGTCAGATCTTTCTGTCAACTTCCATCCTAAATTTAGCGCATTAGCTAGTATTTTGGAACGGGTTACGCTGAATCCCATATGAAGGCTTCGGAAATGTCTTTACTAAACGTGCTTCTTCTGTTCCCTATGGTAACGTGTGTCACCCCATTCGCTTGGGAAAAGTGAAAGCAGTAAAAGTAAACTGCAACAAAGTTTTGCTTTTTCACGAGTGAAAGCAGCAGGTCTCCACTCCTCAAGCTTACTGAAAACGCAAATTATACATAACTAAGTAGCGCTCAATGCAATGAGTCCAGTGAATCAGCTGATTGACTGAACAAGTGAGTGTTGCACAGGTGATTGTGAAATGCCAAAAGACAGATAGAAGAAAGAAATGCCCTCGCTTAACTCTGCTGGAGTGAGCGCTATTTTCCCCCTCCGATGCCTCAACGTTATTTCTTTAAGTAACATGAAAGTTCATTAAGCTCTCAGTTGCATCTCTATGCAATGATGCGGAAAACAGCTGCCTTGTCCTGCCTTGACAGTTTTCCTTTAAAGCAGAGCTTAAACTGCTGCAAGTGAACAACGATGAGACAGAAGCGTTAATTTTAATTAACGTGAATAATTGGATAGCACCCACCTAGCCTATCTTGATTCGCTCGTCATGCAATACTTATTTACTACTGGTCTTACACTTTCTATCTGGGCAAATTGTCACTCGATGGCGGTCGGACATGGCAAAAATAACGTAATGAACTATGACGTAAATGAGCTTTTTTCAAAAATCAATACCAAATGATGACTATCTTCCTTCTACCCTTACTTAAAAAGTGTCCTGTTGTTTCTGGAACTTACGCTGCCATTAGATCCTTTTAACGACTGCCGCTAGGGCAAGAGGGAAGTCATTTAAGTTCTCTTAATTGTAAGCAAGATTTTTCCATTTTATTACTTGCACTTAAGCTTTAAACAGCTTCGTCTGTACACAGAGAGATAACCTGTAAAATATGGAGTGATTTCCACAACCATGAGAACCGTGATCTGATTAGTGATAAGAATGAGCTTTAAGTAAAAATGATTGAATGTACTGTGTTCAAGTCACTGAAGAATTTGAAAGCTGTTAGGATGATAAAACTATACCTTCACCACCTTCACTGAAACTATTGTTATGAAGTCCAGAAATATTTCGCTTTTTCTAAAATAGGTAAACCGACTTCTTGAAACAACGGTCCACCTTCCAGATACGGAGGAGTGAATTCTCTGTAGGCCAGGCATATTCTTCTGTTTCTGATATCCTTACGGTATATACAGTGCTCCCAGTCATACCTTGCAGGCCCATACAGCACTAGCAAGGATCTAGCAGGCATTGGGATTCGCACGAAGTAATCGGGTCCTGAGATGTCTTCTGCCAAGCTTTTGATGTTTTTTGAAGGTACATATTCCAGATTGTACTTAGTTTTGGGACCACTGTACTTCGACATTGTTAGCACTGAGTCTGATATCAAGTTCACTGAAACTATTCTCTCGCCCCAAACCCAACAATCGTCGATATGAGGATCAATGCATGCTCCGGTTTCAGGTCGATATTCAATTGCGCATTGTTCCACAGTTTGGAAATCCTTCAAGAGCTCCATAGATTTAAATTTCTCTTGGACAAATTTACTAAATGACGGGAATCCATTGAAGTTATTGCCGCGTATCTTCCTCTTCTTAAAGTTAGTTTTTGGTCCAAAGTTCTAGAAATTTTAAAAGTCATAATAACAGTCTAATTATTGGAGTTTGATTGACTGTATGTCCAATGGATTTGCAACATACTTGTTTCCTTCGACCACTCTGAGAGGCATCCCAATCAAGACTATCACATCCTTGAATTAGCATGGATTCTTCTTCTTTTGTCAGGAAGTCTGGCTGCAACAGAAGGTTAACATCGATACAGATGATTCAAGTCAATCGCTGTGGAATAATTAAAACCAAATACGGTACTTTCCTTACCACAATCAAAATTCCAGGATAATCTACACCTGTACCGGTGTGTCCTGAATCATGTTCTTGTACCACATCGTAACCTGGAAAAGCCTTTCTGCACTTGTAGCAGTATTCAAGGCTCTCAGATTTCTGAAAAAAAATCAACGTCCGCTAATTGCACATTCAATATTCTGTAAGAGATTTAAATGCTTCAAAGATTGACTGATAAGGTAGAACGTACTGCTTCTTCGTCAAAAACTTTGGCAATACCGGATGTTTCTTCGCAAATTAAACACGTTCGTATGCCTTTGCAACCACATGGTCGGGGTTTAAACATTTTCAAAAGGGCCCAAAAATGCCTTTTCGTACAACTTTGAGGACTGTTAAGGTGAAATACTAATTCAATTTGTGTCGAATATAGTGCGAAAGTTATCTATGCTATACTGTTGACTTTAAAGCTTATATTCACACTTAAGTTTTCGTACTAATAAAAGACACACAAATCCTACGCCTTATGGTTTCTTCAAATGAATGAGATTACTGGTTTAGCTGAAAAGAAAAGCTAAAATAAAAAAGTTAAAACTTTTTGAGCTGAAAAATCACTTTTGCTATAACTATATATAATTTCATCTCATGCTCACGTGTACAATTTTATTGTGCTGCATATGTACATGTAATGTTGAATGGCTGGCGAAAGATGACACAAGTTTCAAGTATGTCTAACTAATTTGCAAAATACCCCACGCTCCCTGCGCAACTATAGGCTTTTGCCATGTTGTGGATGTTATGAGAATTATGCTTTTAGAATCCCATGATTTTTGGCCACGCCACATCCCAGGTCAATTTCATCTTGATGCTACATGTTTTACCAAATAGCAGTTATGTAAAACGGCAAAAAGAAGGCATTGTATGAAAACGCCCGCGAGTAACAAGCATGGTTTAATTATTGCGATTGCAATGAAGAAACACTTTTTAACAATTAAAAATGGTTAACTTTTGGCTAATAGCTTAAAAAAATACTCTAGTTCAAGAAATTTTCGTGAATTCCTCCGAGAATTCACACGACATCAAAAAGTGATTAAATGGACGCTATTTTGAGTCAGCGTTAGACGCATGCAAAGGCTACAAGATCTACAATTTAATGGCTGCAATGGAGTTTACTAATGCGCAACTGGTTCTCATTTCTGATCGACCTACGCTGGAAATTGAATTCACTCTAATCTAAGGTCTCGCATCCTTAATTGGCTCGACGGTTAATCCATTATCGTTAATTACATGCACACTGGTTAAGCCACTGCGTGGCTAAGCTCGCAAGAGAGGTTGCTGTTCCTCGGTTTCGTTACGCCCGGAGCATTCGCTGAAAATCAGATGGTTCAAATGTAATGACTGCGATAACTTCTGCATTATAGAAAAATAAACTTTGACAGAAGTCTTACTTCGGGGAAGAATGTGGCGTTGAGCACCCACAAATAGTTTCTACTATAGTATCAAGGACACCAGCAACAGATGTCCTTCGACCTATCGCAGTATCCGCAGTATTAGCACCGGCTGTGGTAGTAGAACCGTACATTGAAGCCCCCAATTGGTCTTGCGCTTGTATAAATTCTTCTAAGGTTGATCTAGGAAATCCGTCGGTGTAGTACAGCTTGATTGTGTCGTAAGCATCCATGATCAAGGCGATGAAAAGACTTAGGACAACGTAGATGAACAAGCTGATAAACGTATACAAGTAAATTCGACAGAACCACCACAGGAGCACGGACTTGGACGACATTCCCGCAAATGTAGCGAACATATCATCTCCATTAATTAAGGCAAAAAGGCATTCGGACGTGGTCGAAAGTGTGCTGAACTGTGAAGTGGAAAAGACTTTTTTAATTAAAGTCACGAAACTCGATAAGCAAGAGTTACAGGTAAAACTCACCTTCATGTGGTAAGGACCAAGTATTAGCCATCCGCAAAATGTGAACCCAGCATATATAAGTATGGCACAAAGTAAGAATCGGAGGACATTTGGTGTAGCTCGTTTTAAAGTTAAAATAAGAACGTTGTAGGTTCGAAAGAATCCCAGGTAACGCAGCACTCCGAACCAAACAAACAGATTTCCAACCCCCAAGAGTAAACTACAGATATTCCACGCATTTCCTGTCAGCTCCTGAAAAGCATTTCATAAGCAAATTACGTTTGTCTGTGGCTTAAAAGCGGGTATAACAATCTGTTCAGCTGAAAAACTTATGGTTTTACCTTACCTTGTTTTCAATCTGTTCTTTAAGAATGGAGCCAACAATGATCAAAATATCGTTGAAAATTATCAGCACATACCAAAGATTTAGAAATTGCAGTCTTTCGTTAACAGTCAGTTCTTGCTTGTAATACCGCTTAAAAAATTGGATAGTTTCCTGTGGGATCAAAATAAATCGCAAATGTTGGCAGTTTGTGTGGAACTAATGCACCCTTTATGTGGAACTAATTTTATCGAATAGCACTCACTGATTTCAAGAGTTGGGCCCGATAGATTGCTCGGCAGCAGAGAGCTAGAGACAAAGAGCACGTTACAATCACAACGTAGTTGACTGCGCTCCGTCCTATCCTTTCTAGTTTACTGTCATCTAAGGGAGGAGAGCATTATAAATCGTTACAACTGAGCAGCGCTGATATATATTATGCAAAAATAAAAACATGGAGATCATTCGTTGAAAAAAATAAAGCTGCATCTATTGAAGCACTTACTAATATCTTCGACGCGACCAGAGCAAAGTAGCCTAAACGGCATAGCTTCCAAGCTGACCAACGTTTGACCATCGTGATCACCATTATTAAACTCGATCTATACGTTCAAAAAGTATCAACGTTAATAACTTATTTCAACACAAGAGGCACAAAATTTAGTAAAATTAAGCCTTACATTTATATCAAAACGAAAACAATCAGGAGATTTTAAGGGGCCAATATCTCTAAATCTGACAGTCTTTAAACTGAACATCAGGTTTAAGCTAAGCATAGCTTCAAATGAAATGTTGAAATTTTGCTGTTCCAGGAATTCTTTCAAAGAAAATGTTCCACTGGTGCGCATTAGAACGTCCGAAGATATATTTAAACATTTTTCCTCAATTTCACTATCGAACGTGTAACTTTCATTAAATCCAAAAATGATGCCTCTTGAATACTGTTCGACACAAAGCTCCACAGGGCTTATTGTTCCATTCGCGTTGTTGTAAAAATATGGCCCAATAGAAATATTTTGGATATCACTGTACTGAAAGAAAGTTTCATATCAAAGCTGTTAGACCTTCTATCACCAAAATATGAAGTCTAACAACTTGCTGAGAACTTACTGCGTTTACAGCATAATCGACGTAGCTGTAGAACTCCGACTTGGTGTAAACTGCCAATGGACCGGTTGTGGGAGGATAAGTGCTGTATTTCCCGGCTGGAGTCCCATTCCTTCAGAAATAGGTGCGAAAACGTAATTTTGTTGTCATTGGCATAGTTCACATTTGCGTAGCGGTAAGATGCGAATAAGATGAGCTAGAAAAACCATAGAATTAAAAACTGATAATGCACACATGACGAAATAATTTAGAAAAAAAAGTTTTAGTTACCTGCATAGTAACAAAGAAAATCTTCACTACTTGCACCGTTAGCTTGTAGGGAAACTGTCTCTTCGTTTGCCATTTCTCCAAAGGATTCATAAAAAAGAATCTCAATCGCCTTCGCATACGATCGATAACAATGAAATTCTTATCCTCACTCATACCACTGGTGCTTTGAGTACGATGCCTGGTAACATCCAGGATGTTGCTATTCACGCTGCCATACCTGGCCAGATTTTCGAGCTCTGCAAAACATAATTGAAATAATGCTGTTTTCTTTTTGAATCTTGGAGTAACCTTTAGAGTATTTCATTCAAAAACTTGATACACACATAGCCACACAGTACCACAGTCGAGCAATCCCACCCAACTTCATTTCAACTTTCAACTATCTTTCACACACAGGAACTGGAGGATACAAGCAAATCCAAATTAACGCATAAGGAAACGATTACTGCAAACACGTGCTCGCTGTCAGCGCATTCGTGGAATTCAATGACCAACGGAGCCCAACCTTCAACGATCTTTCCATCATAAGCTACTAAGCCCTAATTTCTCGTTCCTTTTAGTATTAAATCAGCTTTAGGTAGCACATGCAATGACCGCAATATATTGTACGTACTTCTCACACTCAGTTCCAACTCCATGTTAAAAATTGCTGTTCATACAAAGCGAAATCAACTCTGAAATTAATTAGGTGAGACACAAAACTAGTTGCGTTAATTAAAACAAGACACTGAATAGCGCCCAAACGTTGCTAATTAAGATCATGCAACAATTATGCCAAGGGAAAGGTGCGCTTGGGTAAAAATCAATGATGTAATTTACACCAGCGTTTGTTAGCTTGAACAGTACTGACGTCGTACTGCTGATCGTAATGCAATATTTCACATATTCATAGTTGATTTCATCCCTAGTCTTTTCCCAAAAGAAAACCGCAAACATGACCGTCTGTTAACTCAAAACAAATATGAACACCACACACACACTGCAAATGGCACGTTTGCATGTCACTAGAAAAAAGACATCTTGGTGTGCTTAAATGTGCACGCACAGTGGTAACACTAAAGCATTAATAGTTGTCCCAAACGTGCTCTCAGATAAAACCGTTAGATCCTTCCTAAATCCTAGTTCACCCAAGCTCCAATAATTCCGGTCCATTGTTAAAGTATATTCATCGACGCTAAATTCGGCACAACAATAAGTGTTTAGGTGCTCCCTCACTTGTAAAATATTCTACGTTGTTATTGTCTAGAAACACTTCATTGCAGGAAGATAGATCTAACGAATCCTGATACTGTAGCAAAGAAGCTACTATTCTGGATATCGACATGACTACCGACAAAATAGTCATTAGAAACAACTAGCCTTCATGTAACTTCAGACTAACAGGTAAGCATAGGCAACTACTTTTTGTCTCCAGATCTTTAAAAAAAACTAAATACTAATTTTCAGCTGAGAGAGTATCGACTTCAGACACTTGGGCAAAAATATTTCCCTCGGCTGAAAAAAACAACAGGTGAAACACATAGGAATTCTAAAATTTTTAGCTTCCTACAAGAATTATGGAAAATATGACCCGATAAACACTATTTCCACAAAAAATCGATTCATCAAACATCAGTCAAGGTCTACCGTTTTATCAATGTTACTTAAGATGGATTACAATAGATAAACTGTAACGTAAGCAAAACCTTTGGTGTGATATTATCCTACAACGCAAATAGCTCTTTCCTATGAGATAACTTGAAGTACACGGGAAACGATCAAGATCTTATTCCCCAATATATTGAGCAGCGAAGAAAAATCTTTTTTAGAGTTTCTCAAGTAGTATATGGATCATAAAAGGCAAACGAAACCTCCTTCATTTAGTTGGCAGGTTTAAGTAACTCATTATAGACTACTTTAAGCCCCAAGATATTGATTCATAATGGCAAAATAGTCTGAGAGAAGCACTACAATATATAATTTCCTTACTCTGCATTCTCGGTGCCGCAACCTGAGGCGATCCCGTTTGTTACTTAAATCTTGTTACGACATACAAGCCGTCTCGTCAGATTGTCTTAAAGCGTCAAATTCCATTACAATCAAACCCCCTCATTCAAGTGTCAAGTTCACTGCTACAAGATATCAGTCACAGAAATCACTTTTCACCAGCATTCACTACAAAACCAAACTATAAAGTCACAGGACACCCAAATCCTCTACTTTCATACTTGAATCGTACATAATGATGTTGCATGACATAATTCCAGTTCACTAGCCACGCTTAAACCAATTTTCATAAACAGACTGTGTGAATTTTGAAGTAGATATACTGCTCGTAGTTACCTCTGATATATGTCCATTGAGGTAGATTTTAGCTTATTAAGATTATTGCATTAATACTCAATCCAGCATTTTAGCAATCAACTCTCATCCGATTATTAGACCTGCATTCAAATTCACTTGAACTCTTAACTTGATCGCAAGGCAGGCAGAGCTGCTTATACCTATCCCTGCCACTCATCTCAGCTCCAGTGGATATCCCAAAGCAAGAATCTTGCTCTGTGACCATCAAGGCCAGTGTGGAAAACTGTGGAAGCAAGTTGCAGTGAATACTTGGCCTATTAACCCAACAATTCTGCCAAACATAGCGCTCTGCTCCACCAAAGCCAGTTTTGCTATTTTTTTGCCTGCACGAGAGTGAGTGCAAATAACTTACTGAGAAATTCCTAGGACTGCCCAGAACAACAAATGACATGTCCTTGCTATTAGAATCTTTGCGGTTGACATTGCACGCTTCAAGCAACGTTTGCTTGCCCTGACTGCCACGAAGCGATTCTCTTATGCGTCGCTCGAGCTTTGCCTACTGATCAGTGCGATGTTTTAGTGGCACTAAAATCGATTGCATTGTAGACTACGGGGTCACGACCATACATAATGAAACTACGATTTCAAGTAAGTCACCTTAAAACTCTTACCGTCATCCAAGCTGTCAATATCATGATTGTGATAGTGTTCCCTACTTGAATGGGCTTGAGCAGCGTTTGCTGAAGAACCTCGCAGACTACTGCGGTCATCACCATCTGAAGAGCATGATGCATGCAGCAAATTTCGTATCTCTCCCATCTGACTTGGATTCATTTTTATTTCTGAAATCTTTGCAGTTTACCTACACACCAACAGTCTTTTCAAGTAAATATTCCAAAACAAGGTGTAGATTAAATTCTTCCATGTCGCCATTGAATCAAATAAATTTTCATATTCATTAATTCATTACCTATTACGTGATGAGTAGCTTCAAATCGAGAGTATAAGGCAATCAGCTCCTTCCTGAATACAACCCCGTGTTAACTTTGATCAAAAACTAGTCTTCTGGAATTCTTTCAGTGACACTGAATCAACTTCGTCAAACGATTATACGGTTTCCACGAGTCAGATAGGTCACTCAAAAGCTTTTGTCTTAGCCTGGCTCCATTGAAGCGTATGTTATGTGATACATCCCCACAAAGTAGCTCATCAATGCTGTTTTCGGTGACGGTTTCGCGAACAATGTAGTACGAACCACTTCTGATCCACATCTGAAAAAGGCAGTAAGGACAGACAATGTACATAGTATTCAATAGCATTACCGTCCAATGAAGCATAATACCAAGCTTAAGCGGAAAATTATTTAACATAAAGGGTCGAGGAAAAGCCTCAACCTGTTGGCAAACATTTTCTCGTGTCACACATTCTACCAGAATGCTGTAGCAACTTTTTAGGCCTGTCAAAATTTAGAAGTTCAATGGCGTTCAACTATATCAACATAATACTCACTCAGGTATAGTGAATGGAGGAAACGTATAGGTCAAACGCGGGATTACAGATCCTTCTGATACTTTGTTTCTTCCAATAAACAGAAAATGACGAAGGCCATCCAAAGTTTAACCTTTCGAAACTACAGATAGTATTTGGAATAAGTCATGTATTGAAACTGTAACTCTTTCAAATACAACTCACAGAAGAGTATCAAGCTAATTTCCAAAAAGGGTTGGAACGATTCGTGATTGCTATAATTAGAAGTACTAGTCTTGAAATCAAAAACGGTTAAAACGGGTAAGGATCATTTGCTTTCCAAGTGAGGAAACTCGAGT
>VRMD01000836.1:0-21254 GCA_009872375.1 Sminthurides bifidus | reverse complement strand
TTGAAACATTGTCAGAACCTACAATTTCTAAAGTTAAACCAACACACCGAGATCATGCACACAAGAATTTCGTCCCGTCATTTAATTTTAACGTAGCTAAAAAAAGCCTTCGCTTTCTCTCAAAGCATTGTGACACGTCTTTTGTACAAGTCACAACTTACGAGCATTACAATCAAGCAAAAGCCACAGTGTTCCTTGGAACATGCTAATTCCCTACCCTGCACCTGTACTAGAGCGTCAGGGTTGCAGAAAAGTAACATGCTGTTCCCAAGCCTGCGTTTGCGACAAGCATGTCTTCCGTATTAGTGTGCCAGTGCCAGTCCAAGGTCTTGGCCTGTGGTTTTCCCTCCCTGGGTTTGTGGAACTGTACTCTTTCAAGTGTGTGAAATGAGACACATAACTCTAATTTTCATTATCAAGCTCAACAAATAATCAAACCAAAGTGCAAAGCGTGGCCAGGAAGTCGCTCCTCTGTTGCATTTCAGAAATTCGCCAAATCCCTTTTTAAGCCTTATCCGTCCTTCACATAAGAAGCTACAACTTCTGGACTTCATATGTACTTAAGTTGAACTAAGGACTTTGAGGAATCAATCCTTTGAAGAAACCATGAGCCTCATATCGAATTTGTACTCTAGCTCCTCTAGCGGTACATGTAATAGCCACTTGAGTTTCCGGAGGAGTAGTGAATCACTTTCTAAGATGTAATTTGGCTATTATTTTAGTGATAATAATGAGTACTCGGGAAACTGAATCGCAATTAAAAGGGGAAGGACGCAAAGAGGTGCAACTTCCGGCACACAATTGTATAGGTGTGCGGGTACAGTTATTATCGGTTAACAGATGGACTCGGCATAAGCTTTGTGCGAGTTAAGAGGATGTGAGTATGAAATTGCAGCTACCGGAAAGCACCAGGTGGAGAAATACTCAAATTTGGAAATTGATTCTAATTAGGAATTGGATTATCTAGTGAGACATCCACATGAGAGTTTACTACATGCCGTAGCAAGGCAGGAGAAAACGTAAATGTACCCTTCTGTGGGCTAAAACTAATTGTAACTAAGGAGGCAATAACGGAAGAAAGTAGTAATCAACAGGTTTCCTATCTGCCAACCTAACCTTGGTTCTATCAGCTCTGTAAAATAAGGCAGACATTCGACGCAGTTTACAGGGAAGTTTCCCCCGGAAGTACCATCTTCCAATATTGTGATTAGAAACCGTGTGGTGTTTTGTCTGCGGAAAATGAAGCTGAATTTCTGTGTAGTTCTCGATAAGAATGAACTCGGACGGAAGAGAAGTGATTCTGCGAAATGAACTTAAGCGTACCCTAGGGATTGGTTTCGGTTATTCTGCAGTGATACAAATCTAATCTATTATACTACTACCGTCTACAGCGAAAGCGGCGAGCCATTCGGCTATAGGCTTGGCGCAAAATGGAAAAGCAAATTAATGAATTTGTTTCCTACAGTTAGACTGAACCATAGCCAAATGTTCTTGCTCGCTAATTGCCTACTAGACGAGTCCTCTACTGTGTAAAATAAAAGAGAGTAAGAGAAAACAGAACGTTTCGCCTAATGCAGCGGTGAAAGCTACTTTCACCCGTCACTGATGCTATTGTTTGTACGTTCACAAGGCGAACTAGAAAAAAGGATAATAAGAGCAAAATATAACGTAGATCGTCAGTCTTTGTATGCGATGCAGGCTCTAAGTTTGAATTTTACTTCTACTTTGGAGTTGATAAATTGATGTTGTGTCATAAACTCACCTTGAAGAATTACATGAAAAATGTAGCAGTTCAAAGATTCCTGGCCTAAAAACTACGGGTTCCTCGAGCCTAGAGATACATGTTATAATATTTTGTTTCTGTGTGATGCTTACAGCTTGACCAACAAACCACCAAATGTGCATTTAATTTCGGCATTGTCCTGCAAAAATACCACTTTTTTCAACAGACCGTATACATGCTTCATGCCCACGGCTTATATTTCCAACTCCCTTTACCCTAATCCTATTTCACCGTTTCCAGCTTATCCTAAAGTTTGAGCTTGGTAAATGTGTTGTAAAAATTGGAATCGCAACTCTAAAGCTCCTGTCCAAATTGATGTTTTACTTGTAATTATTCCCACCTATGGACATGATCATTTAGACTTAACAAGTTTTTCCGATTTGCGTACCTTTCACTCGGAGACTGACGCTGCTGCAATGGCTTACATAGTAATGGATATAAGAACTGAGGCTTTAAATTTTTTGAAAAGAACGGAAATGAGCTGAGGGGTTTCTACCGACAGCTCTGCAATTACAGGTAAGTTGAAGGAAACTTATTTTTGAGAGCGAAAAGAAGCTGAGAAACTGTGGGAGAATCCAACGCACAAGAAATTCAATGCAAGGAAGTAAGACGAATAAAAGTTTGCTAGCATGTTTATGGTCTGAATGCGCTAGCCGAGTCCTGCAAAATCAATACTGTGTACACATGAAGGGTCTGTACAAAAAGAATCGTACGCAGCACTAAAGTAGAGGGCGACAGTTTGATAGAGAGAAAGAGAGAGAGAGAGAGGGAAAGAAAGAACTTATCTAGCTGCTAGAGATAAAGGATGGAGATAGATAGAGAAAACATTTATACAAATATGCATACCAAGTGGTGCATATGAAACGGAAAGTTATATATTGACACATTGTAACTGCTACTAGCTAAATAGAAAAAACAGTCAACTGTATAGTAGTGAACAGTAAATTAATGATGAGCATTCATCTTGGCTTTACTCACCCCAAGATATTCCTCGGTTCCTGTCCATGTCGTCGTTGAGGAGCTTATCCAACTTTTCTGGGAAGTGGCGCTTCAAGCACCATACCAGTCCAATTACACCCAGAACAACTGTCACCGTTGATCATTCCCAACCAAAATGGCTCCTTCAACATCCTCTGAGATAATGGCTTGTAGGGAATGTGCAGCATTCGCCCTTCGCAACGTGGCCCTAATGACCAAAAACCAAGAAGAACCTTTTACTCTAGACGCTCCGTTCAACCATGAGCCGTTCATAGGGCATGAGACCACTGTAGGCCGCTCTTCCCCAATTTTTGCAGCATGGTAGTACATCCAAGCGATTCCGAATGCAAATAAGAGGTAAAATATAGGCCAGATTCTCCTTGGCCCGTTCAGATTTCACATCCGCTATTGTCTCTTACCCTCCCAGTAGGGGTGGCAAATGCATCTGTAGCTGGAATTTGCAGTCTCGATGCACTCTCCATGATCACAGGGCTTTTCATCACATGGTTTTTTGCGACGATCACATAGGTCTCCGCCATAGCCGAGATGGCAATCACAACGAAAGGATTTGTCTTGTAATGAGCAATCTCCAAATAGGCAAGGATTTAAATCACAAAGGCTTAAGCCACAAAATGGACCTGTGAAACGACCACAAGAGAAAGTTTTACGGCACTTCAACTTTCACTCATAGCACTACCCAAAGCCACATGATATCAAAACCTATGGCGGTATATTGCCGTTTTCAATGAGTGTGTGGTAATAGAACAGAAGTGGAGACACTAATTTAATCTCATACCAATGAAATGAGCGCGTAGAAGGATAAGGGGTGTGTCAGCCAGAGCTCTAATTACATCACTAATGTACAAAGTCTCGGATGAATTCCGTGCTCAAAGTATATTGAGGCAAGTTAAAAACATGCGAGAGGGAGAGAGAGAGAGGGAAAGCGACCTAGGGAGAAAACCAGGACAGAGAAGCTGGGCTATAGCGGCTCCAGCTTTGTGGAACGGGAGGAATGAAAGATTATTTGTTTTATTTTGTTGAGGTTGGCTTTGTAATTTATCTTGGGACTTTGAAAGCTGGTTTGAAGAAAGTGACAAAGTGAGCTGGTGAAAGTTGTGACAGGAGGAGAGAGTTTCGGCTCTCAATGTCCAAGGCTTCTTCGCAGGATTGGAATGCGCGATAGAACTGTATTGGCCGTTTACTCCGCGGAGGCTGAGGTCGCTAATGATACGAAATAGGGTTTGCGCTCGGTTTAGAATCCGTTGACACGTTGCGTACGTGTCTTAGAAGCTAAGATTCTTATGCAAATCAGGGAAGGAATGCGACAAGGATTAAATCACCTGTGAAAGGTGGAAGGCAGCGACAAATGTGCCTTCCACCGTCGGAGACGCATTTGCCGCCATTTTAGGCATGGATTTGGGTTGCATCCTTTTAACAGAAGTAATTTATCACCCCCGACGATAAGTTTGCTCCGAAAATTCTCATCTGAAATACAGAAATTACTGTTAGAGGAGAAATCGCCACGATTAATGCCCGAAAGACGTCAGCAGCATCTCGCAGAAGCATGTGAAGGGACGAGATGTAAGAAAGGTACGTCGTTATTACTGGCGGGCTACTTGAATAGCGATCAACTTTAACATTAACTAAGTTAGACTACCTTGTTGCATAATGCCAGTATTATCACCAATAATTTCATGAGAATTTTATCAAGTGGTTTCAGGAGACGCATAAACAGGCTCATCTGAGAGAAGAGATGGGACAGGGGGGACATACCTTCACATCCTAAGTAAGTACACCTGCTCGGTGGTCGGAGAAACCACAGCGAGGTTAGGTCCTATAGGTGGGTTAGGTCTAACTTGGGCAAGGGGTTGGTGGAAGTAGGTAAATTTTTGCTTCTATGGAGGAAATGACAAATAAAAAAGGTGCGTTACCCCAGGTTGTAAATACTTGAGCATTCCACCGTTTCCCACGGTGACCGTAAGCGTAAACCTGCTTGATATCTATTTGATTGTAGGAAGAGCGGAGCGTAAAGACAGAGTCCATTGTGGTGGACAGGAGCTGACTGAGGTGCATTTTATTCTCCGGCTCTAGTTTTCGAGAAGAGAATAAATCCAGCAGTGGCGTTTCCTCCGGCTGACAGATCATGTAACTCGTTCCGTTGGCACCATCAAGTGGGTCGCGGATTTCCACGTAGGATGTATGACTGAGATGACACTTGGGATAAATTTTTCCGCGGAGACGAATTGTGAGCGCATAGTTTGGCGGAGACGTAATTGTAATGGTGAAATTGGTGGCGCTGGGGGGATCAAAGGGGGAATTGAGAGATGTGAGCGAAAAACTACTGTTCGGCGAAGTAACCAGGGGAACCGCTTCGTTTAAAGCGGCTGGTATAGCTTTAAATTTTCCCAATAATCCCCTGCCAGTTTTTCCTTCTGGAGACAGGACTCGAATCGTAATTTTTTCATGGTATGAGAGAAAGGAAGTTTGTTCCGGAGATCCTGTCAAATTCCCACATAACAAAATCTCATTGTTCAACTTCTTCCCGTCCAGACCACCATCTGCTTCATCCATGCCGAGATCAATGATGACATGATCCTGGGTAGCACAAAGCTCCTCCATTGGCAAATCCGCTGATGATCTTTCATCTCCGTTATCGGAATGCAAATTCCTTCCAATCTCAAATATTTGAAATGATATCCATATCCGCTGCCCCGCTGAAACACAATAATTATTCAGGCTCCGTATTAGCTTCCGTATGGTTAAGTCCGTCTGCTCCCACCAACGTTATTATTCTCCTGCAGAGTTCGGAAAGTCTCTTGTGATGAACTTAAAAGCGAGGACTGAATATCAAATTCCTCCTGCTTTTCGAATCAAATGCTGCTCTTGTTAGATTGAACTACTGGTATTGGAATGTACTGCTTTGATTTTTTCCCCCACCGAAGAAGAATCAAGTAAAAGCCTTAATGTGCTCCGCTTAATGAATTAGAGACTCGTAATGGATTTTCAGGCTTTTTCCTGAGTTCCATCATCAGAATAGTTATCGATCAAGGTGAGTCTTAGCGGTTGTGAGACCATGAACAGAGTTGTCGAATAAACAAAAATAGAAGTGCCACCGGTCATTTAATTATCCCTTTTAACTGAGCCTGCGAGCATTCGCAATCGCCTATTCACCAAGCAGTTTACTGTAGAAATGACTTTCATCTGCATCATGATGTGCTCCAAACTACCCTTTTCCACATTACACGGACCGAATTCTCAACAGCTGCCAGCAAAATTTTCCATTAAGGGGTATTTAGAAACTTGAGTTCCAGTGATTTAGAGATACAAATGGGTATCTTTCATGTGGCAACTATGCCTACTTGAATATTTCTCCCTTTGCTATGCGGCTTGCACAAAAATGCCAAGTTGATCCTTCCCGTTCCTATGCAAGAGAGAAAAATCATGCATCAACGATCATGCTCCCGTCTTTGCTCCAATTTAGGCCAAAAAATTCGACCAAACGAGGCTTGGAGTCAGCCTATAGTGGACCTGCAAAAGTCGATTGAAGTTATAGTACTGGAAGTCATGTCCCTTTTGCACGGAGTACATCATGTATGAGTTCAAGTTGCACAAAATGGAAAAGTTGCAAATAGTGTCAGCTTTCTAAATATGTACTCATCATGTACCATTCACGTAAGGATCTGAAGTTTCCACCCCATGGGACTAACTGAAACTAGAGGCGGTGAAAGCAAGTTACACTTTTTCTATCCCATAAAATCGCCTGCCTGCTGTTCTCATGTGTTTTCAAAACTAAACACAAGTTGAAAGTATAACTCAAATCAAATTTTTTTCAAAAGTCTGTGGGTACACGAAAATTACGTTATCTTCTTTTGATGCGATGACGCAGTTACCTCAGTTTCTTGCCTAAACTTTCATCGCGTTCTGCTAGAATCATCAATTATACGGATTGATGGGGAATCTCGCCATGTTACAGCTTCTCCATCACACAGGAGTGGAGGAAAGTTCGCTGATAAAAACTCTTGAATCAACTTGGGTCTCTTTAAAAAATAACAAACCTATGTTGGCATGTATTAATACTTACCGCTAATGGTGTCTTGCCCGTCTAAAGCTGTTACAAGTAGTAAAAACTATTTTGATTGATGACTTATCGGCTCTAGTAGAGGATAGTGAATAAGTATGAAAACAGACTTCTCAGGTACATCTCCCTCTGTAATTGACTTTCAGTGTATGGCGCTGTTATACTTTTGATATTAAATTTGATTCTTAGTAAAAGTATCATTTAGGGGCGGAAAACTCGTACAAACGTTTTCCTAGTTACGCACTGCTAATTCATTGCTATACGTGTAAAGTAATGTAACATCACTTTTCAGTACTCATTTCTTGTCAAGCTACATGCAACTGGATTACGCAAGACTAACTCTCACGTCGCTGGGATATCAGTGGCTTATTGAGAAAATTTTACATGTTCACAATACATACTAGAATGTATATTAAACGATTGGGGTATACACCACAAGACACTTTCCTTAACAAGCTGTAGGACGACATCTGAAAGAAAATGAGCTGAACATATTGTGCTTACCTGGTGCCACGATTGTGTATTCACAACTCAAACCGGGAAGATTGAAGTGGGGAAAGTTTGGAGTGTAAATTGTGGCGTCGTGGAGGGGAAAGCCACTGCCGAGTCCGGTTAAAATGGTTTTACCAGAAACACAACTGGTTACATCCACCGCCCGCCAAGAAATCTCGAAGCCAGACTTTGTATCGGCAAAGTCCGTGTGAAAGACAACATCCACTTCATTCGACGTTGACACGTAATCCAATCTGCAAAGTAAAGGAGGCGGAATCTAGCAATCAGAGAACATGGAATCGGTAGACAGGGGAAACTCTTCCAATATTCACTTCAAAGTGTGAGTTTCAATCTTGGGAAAACCGATTACAAGTCAGCCGCAAGATTTCAAATGACATTTGGTCACGCAACTTTAAGACTTTATTGCGAACCCCGTCATAAACTGAAAACCTTGTCTAGAATGTAATGCTTATGAGAACTTCACAGCAAAACTTTTGTCTCAACCTGTAGACTACCCGACGGCTATACGTACATACAAATACGCTTTGATGGAATTTCAGCCTCTACGTACCATGTTAGCGAATGTAATTTCCCCATGCATGCTTGGCGGGGGTACAGAGGTTTCACAATCCCTTATAAACTAAACTCATAAATGGCTTCATTCGTGCTTTAAGTTCTGCATTTGTAATCAGGCGTGACAGCACTTTGAGCAATAAGCCAACGTTGCCATGACGATTAATAGTCTTTGCCTAATCTTAAGTTTCCTAGTAAAATAAGAAACAGTACATATGCATGTAAAATGCAAAGCAGGCACAATACAAAAGTGACCAGTTAACGTGTTATGCCATATCTGAGTTAGCTAAGAGGCAAAGGACTGGAATAGACCAATTCAGGTTAGATTGTTCGCAAAGTGGGATTTTACAGCGCACTTTCATGTTTTATGCCCACTTTTTCATAGACCGGAGCAGGGCTGTCAACCCTTCAAAAATTGTTGCAAAGATAAAAGACTTGCATTAAGGGATGACATTCTATACAACGGTGCATATGCATGTTAACGAAAACGGTCGGAAAGAGCTTAATGCACTAGAGGGGATGGTACAGAAGACGGACCGAAGGCTTGAAATTTGCAAGAGCTGGATAATTCATTGAATTATTCACAAAGAGCCGAGAATCCCTTTTCATGTGAGTTGCTTATTCCACGGATGATTATTTATTCATTTTCCTTTCCTTCCTCAGACCTTGAGAGTAGAAAAGAGCAGGTTGCAACAAGGACTTGGTAACTTGGAGCGGGCCGGAAGAATGCCAGAATACTTTAATTTATTTGGGAATACAGCACGCGATTCCTGCCAAGGAATTGGCTTCACATGCGAAATGATTCTTGTGCACAGGATTCTCCAAGAAAGTGAACAACGCTTTACCTGCTCAGTCTGTAACATTAGCGAGGGATAAAAAAGCTAAACATTTGGATAACATGGAAAGGAAGGCATTGACGCGAAATTACGCGGTGGACACGAAAGGAAACATTCGTAGAAGCATTTGGTACACAAGAAAAGGTCAATGCTTTCTACTACGGAATACCAGCTGTGCATTCACTTCAACAGCACAGCAAGTTAAAAAGTTGGGGGTCCAAAAAGGAAATGGCAAGAGCTGTCTGCAGCGTTAGACAGTCTTATGTCACTTCCGGCACTGTACTTTCTTCCGTTGTCGTGCTACCAAGCATTTCTGCTAAGACGACAACGCATGAACTCTGGTTCGAGAACCTGTGATGCTTCCTGCTAAATTTTCTAAGTTGGATCTTAAATTTTGATTATCCACATTGTTTGAAAATTTATGAATCCTGCCTTAGATTTTATGAGTTTCGTCTCAGCAACTCCTCCCAGCTGTAGTAAATTTTCCCTGTTTTTCCAGCTGCAAGTCACAGGAGACGGAATGAAATTACACAAGATCGGAAATAACGGCTCTAGAATATGCTTTTCAAACTCTAACAGCTCGCGTTACATTTATTTTTGTGCTTAGATATTATTTTCCCAAACGAATTCGCTATATTTTGTTATTGTTGTACAGTGCCGTTTCTATGAAGACAAGTTTCTAGGCAGGTTTTGTATCTTCCTCCGTGTATTATAATAATAATAATAAATATTTTTTTTTCGGCCTTCAGACAATAGTAAAAGCCGAAATGACTAGTTTTGTCATGCTGCTCCTCCTTCTTCTCTCTAGTTTACTTAATCGATAGAGCGGGTGGATAGTACTCCAGTAAGACCTTTATCGACGTCCTCTTGACGTTGTCTAGACGAGCAAAGGGCAAATGCAACGAACCACTCCCCAGCACTTATTAGAGCAGGTGCAGCTGGCAAATTTTGCGTGCTTCATACAGCCGTTGGGTGACAGCTTTCGTGTGGGTTAATCAAGGCGGTTCAGTTGCAATTTCCCCTCCACAGAGTGTACAATAATGCTCGTTTACTTTAAGTCCGACAGGATGCTCCCTAACTTCAATACCGACACACCTTTGAATCGATCCGCAAGGACGGTTGAATGGAACTTAATGTTGCGGTTGCTGCAACGCTACCAAATGATAACAAGTTTGAGCACTGGGATTACTTTCTAATGCAAATTTATAAAAATTTTACTCCCAACCCACTTTTCCGAGAACTTGACGCAGCTACACGAGCTTAAGTGGAGTTCACTGCGTTCAAAGGGCATTCGGTACATTTATTGGCTTTGGCTGCCTTTGTGTGATTGAATAGGAGATCGGAAGTAAATCCCATGAAAGGTACTTTTCCTGTGGCTTCTTAAACATATTCGAAAATCGACCTTGTGCAACTGTAAAAGCATGATTTAAAATTGAAGCAAATCGACTGTTTTCCTTTAACTCCTTGCAAGCCACGGAGTCGGAGAAAGCGATCGGGGAAGTAATGATGACGGACAGATGTACTGACTCCACGGCTCCTAAGTCTGTACATGGAAAAGGACTTGGAAAACATGCTTAGGCCTTTCACGTGACGAAAGGGAAGAGTAAACGCTTGGGTTAAAAGCCTAAGATGGAGTAGATGGGACTTTAAAGTTTTCATGTAGTCACGTATGATAAACCGGATTAGAGTCGACAATGCATTAGCTCTAGTTTATCCATTTATTCCATTCGTATACTCACGTGACGGAGAAAAGAAGGAGAAGGAAATCAAAAGCTTTTCGATGCTCTTCCTCATACATGCCATCTGGCCTTTCCATAAATTACGGCTTGGGAGGGAAATCATTTCGCCAGAGAAAGTCAACAAGCCTTGGTATCATTCAAACTACTGTAAAATAAACGTAAACTCTGCTGTTCGACATGCCTAATACTAAAGCGTCAGCTTTCTTCTCCTGTCAACTCCCTCTGTTATTTTAACAACCCTATCAAATTATTATACCGCGGCTATACACTCAAGTTCCTGATAGTCAACCCGATAAGGCTCACCTGATACTCCTCATCGAATTTGAATGCCAAAGAAAAGCTGGCATTATATACTGCCTTGAATATACGACATTACTCATACGGGGATCCTTTGATAATGTTGGTGCATTCCTTATTGGTACACACGCGCCTTTCCCCTGACATTTCCACTTTTCACGTCAATAACTTCTTGCCAAATAACAGACCCTGCTCACTTCTTCGTCAGACTGTTCAACCATTTGCAACAGTGAGGCAACAGACTATCAAGTTCACAGATTCGAGTAAGAAGCACTAACATTTCACATATGGAATTTATTGATTATGCAATAGTAGCCACATCATGCATAGTACGCCTACATGAAACCTTCATGACCGCAAAAGATGGAGTCACGTGTGCAGATAAGCAGGTTCCTGATCCATTAACTGCAGCAGTAGCGTGAGCCTTTGGTGGTCTGCTCTTCCGAATTCGATAAGTGTACTCATGACGTCTTGTTGTTCACCGCTACAAATAATACACTGACCAAAAGAGTTAACACACTACAAACAAAGTGCAGGGAGAAAATTGAAATTCTTTCCTGCTTTTCATGACAGAGAGTGATACAGCCACAACATGTGCAAATGGCTACTATCAATTGCGGAAGCTGTTGAACGCAAGATCTACAGCAACCATTATGCTACAGACTGGGCCTTTACATCCAAATGGAGTTGGTTCATTTCCATCTGGTCTTTGCATGAATGTTTAACTTTGGAAGCAACAGAGCCTGCACGCTAAACTAGCTCTTGCATGTATTCGGTAATTCTGCTCAAAAGTTTAGTTTTGCCCCCAGGCTCATTCGAAATGTCCGACATGTGAGCAGTGAAATGACCATGCATAAAATGTAGAGTTTGTGTACGCAAGAATTCTTCCCAGTGATCAGAGACGTGGTTTACAGGCTGACTGCTGGCTCTGCCGAGTAACAGTGGCTAACTTGCTAATCTACTAGTCCAGCTACGACAATAATTGGACACATGGTAACAGCAACTGATGACTTTCAAAATAATAATCCAACACATGGACTTACTTTTCAAGCTCTTCTTGGCGATAAGCACCGCAATACCGAGTGGCATTTCCATTACGCTTGTCAATGATCTCAATGTAGTCGTAGAGACAGTCTTGTTGAAACTCAATATCCAGGTGGGAAAATCGGATGACGATCTGAGTTCGGTTTGGAGCAACGAGCCGATTCGTGTAGTCCAAGTTGTTGTAGTAATTTGCGGGAAAATTGGGCGATGAGATTCTGCTCCCGGTGCCGGAGAAAGTCCTGTTGAATCCGTGCTTTGTCTCCACTGAAACAGGAAGATACGAAAGATCAAGCATGTAGCATAATTCCCCTGACCTTGTTCATTCCTTCAGATGTCTTGACTTGCAGATCAAAATGTAAGGATTGTAGTTGGAGAGAGTACACATGAAGGTTGCACAAGGTAAGTTAACGAGGATGAATGTGTCTTTCGCCACTAGCTTTTCCGTCTACGGAGAGACGAGCAGTGCATTTGACAGACAAGTGGAAATGAGCTGACTCCGAAACATGTTTGATGAATGAAAAGCTGGCGAGCACAGAAGGAAATTAGCGCAGAAGAAAGCTACAGTACAGCAGACATGGAAGAAGAAACAGGCGTGCAGGATGGAAAGGAACAAGTTGTGTTCAACGTAAAGTGAAATGCTATTTAATCCTGCCGTTCTGTGCGTTGACTTGCAGATCAAAATGTAAGGATTGTAGTTGGAGAGAGTACACATGAAGGTTGCACAAGGTAAGTTAACGAGGATGAATGTGTCTTTCGCCACTAGCTTTTCCGACTACGGAGAGAGACGAGCAGTGTATTTGACAGACAAGTGGAAATGAGCTGACTCCGAAACATGTTTGATAAATGAAAAGCTGGCGAGCACAGAAGGAAATTAGCGTAGAAGAAAGCTACAGTACAGCAGACATGGAAGAAGAAACAGGCGTGCAGGATGGAAAGGAACAAGTTGTGTTCAACGTAAAGTGAAATGCTATTTAATCCTGCCGTTCTGTGCGTAATGAGAGTGGAACTGCATCTTGACACTTATGATTATTCCGTAAGATTTATTACGCTTATTTTAAGACTATTTCAAGTTTACGTTCTGAGCTCCTGCTTTATTAAGACAAATGTCTTTATAAAGCTTACGTGATATTAAAGGATTGCAACTCACACCTGTACCCCTACAAAAACCAACATGACTTTTTCCTACTGGCATCACGGAACTAGAGCACTCACATAAGTACATAATCCTTTCCATATATCATGGCTCAGCAATTAGGCCTTTGCTACAGCGTCTTGGAAACTCACGCACGCTTCCAGCGGTCTGTACACGGCGAATAATCGATAATTGCATCACCACAGAAAAACATGCCTTGCGTAGCCATGCACGATAATAATCTCGAGCAGTCCGGCAGAGAGATGTTTCAATCGGCATACGCTTGCATCATGGAATTAATAATCAATTGCAGTTTCACCCACCAGAAGTCCATTGGTGGGCATGGGGAATAGACCATTTTGAATGCAATCAGTCAGGTGAGCGCATCGACGTGGTCCTGTGCAAACTATTACTCATTTACTGGGTTACTTCTACCTCGACCTAAAGCTGGACTCGCATGTAACAGTCCAAGAAAGGAACAGAAAATATTTGTGGCAAACCGACTTCCGTTCCATCGCATCTCGTCCTGCATAAAAACATTTGTACGAGTTTATGAATCGCGTGCAGCGGTTTCGTCGCCTCACTTCTTACTCGCAGTACATCCTGGCACTCCGGAAACAGGATGATTGAACAAGTCGTGCAAATTGCATACAATATTGGGATTTGTGGTTCCGTCCCTTCTGATCTTTGAAATGATACGCGAGGAGAAAGTAATCAATGCCTGCAACGGAGGCGTAGCCTGCTTCCGTTACGACATGGCTATAGAGTATGTAACGCAGCAGTTTGTGGGGAAAGTAAATGATCTAATGATACTTGTGAAGGGTGTACCGTCCAGCAACAGCAGAAAAGTACAGCCTTGAAGGAGGACAAGTACAACATGAAGGCTGCATTTGCAGAGGGCATTTGCCACTGCAATGATGTCTTTTCCCGATTTCTTTCAGGGGGTAAAAACGAAGAAATAAAGCTTTTCAGTAACGACACCCAGGTTTATTACCCGGTATGCTCTCTACTGATACGACTAGACAAAGGCGGAAACAAAAACATAAAATGAAATAAACGTCTTGCACTTATCGGACCACGTGCTCGAAAGAAGCTTTCTTTCCAGAAGGCAAAGATAACATTTTTTTCTTGACTGATACCACGAATGAATTATTTAATTTTCTTTTATGGCACCTTTAATAAACAGCTGCTCGCAATGAGGGTCCGCAAGGTCAACACAGTGAGCTGGAGATTAAGGCGTAAAGAAATATTTTGCCTATATTGTTTCCCGTCATCAGATGAAAGCAGAGCAACGAATTCGGAAGCCACCAATCCCAATTAAAATTGCCTTAGCTAAAGAAAAGGAATGATGATGAATATCTATGAACTGCGAACTTGTCACCCAGAGGAATACAAAAGCTGCTATGTGTAACCGAAGCAAATAATGGAAATCAGATCGGTGGAGTGTTAGCATCATTCTTACTGTAAAATATTCATGATTTCAGAAGGGTAAGAAAGTTTGCATTTACAGTAACAGCATGTGATAAAGAGCTACTTGAGGGTGAGGGTTGGTTGAGAGGAGGTCCGACGACAGAAAAAGCAAACACTAGAAAAAACCTCAAATCCGTTTTGAAGCAGGTATTGCTTCACCATTTCCATGCCTGTGTGTCAACATTTCTGTTTTTGAACGAAGGACAAAGTTGTATAAAAGTAAGACAAACCTTGAGTATTTTTCTTGCAGATGTAACCGGAAAGTTGATTGCATTCTGAGAGTCGCCACGCAAAATCTCCCTTCCCTCCCTCGTGCCAGTAGAGGCTGAGACACTTCCAGTTGGAGATGGTTTGCAGGTCGGAAGGATGGAATGCTGGAAAACCATTTGCTCATTTTACTGCGTAGTCCAAGGGAAAATATATCCGTAGTGGGTTTCACCCTGTCCAACGCATCATGCTTCCACGGTATGCTTGACAAATAAGCTAGAGCTGGCAAACCAGCTGACAAATTAAGTTAGGTGTAATCTAATTTTTTTCGTAGTCTAACTTGCGTCCCTGCAACTGCATCAGACGTCTGCAAAACTTTTGACTCGTCACGTGGGAGAGTGTGCATGGGAACAAGAATTTACTCGTGTTCATGGCCTTGCCCTACTGTTCATTATGAGCACTGGAGCATGAGCTGGAGCTGAATGAGGGATTTCGAGGGTTGGATGGTTTATAATTACATTGTGGAATTTTGCATGCTTCTGCAATTAGATACATTGCAAATTGAGAAAGCCCGAAAACGCAAGACGGGAGATATATTCAGCCCCAGATTCGATGCAATTTCAGCCAGTCGAGTAGATTCCATTATCTGTGCGAAAATGGACCTCTGGCACAATGTTGCCTCTAGGCCATCAGTTACACTACATGTGTACATGCATATGTTCGCTGAACGTGGAAATTTGGGATAGGGAATTGCTCAGGAAATGAAAAACTCTCAGTGAACTATATGGACATGTACGCGCAATAGTTTCACTTTTCAAACTACTCCTCGTACACACGCACTTGGAGAAAACTGAAATTGGAGCTGAGAATTAAATTGAATTGGTGCGGAATGTTTGTGCAGATGAGAGGGAGCAAATTGCTTCGTTTTATACTTGGTGCTGGGGTACGTGCGCAAAACTTATTTGCTCGGGGTTGAAGTTCAAGAGCGGGAAATCCATTATTTTCTCTGTGTTCCTTAAATACTGTTGATGATTAATAAAATTGGATTCTAAAAGTGTCATGCTACTTCTGGTTAGATTCGAGCTTTTCGATTCGCAAAAAAACTTTGCTTCCCACTAAAGCCTTGACTGGCGATCTTTGACTCGAAGGTCTGTTGGCAGAGAAAAAACGTAGGGTGGAGGAAAAGGCGATGTACCCGAGAAGTTGAATGGCATTCGGTCCATCCACACGAGCTGACTGCTTTGATCAATGAAGCCACCGAGCCAGTAGATTGATTTTTTATCATAATGTGGTGTAGACATGAGATTTCTGGTGAGAAAATTCCACTCCTCCATAGACAAGACGCTGACGAGGTTAGCCTGGAATAGATCAATTCTTTACATCACTTACCGCATAAATAGAAGTACACATTATAAGAAACCAACAAGCAACTGAGCCACTTCCAACTCCTGTCTCGCTTACATAAAATACGGCTTTCACTCTTTCTTTCTCTCCTTCTCTCTCTCTGCAAAGGCAAATAAAAGGGACCGAAAGCTTTATCCGGTCCTCCCGCTCCTACATGTGCTCGCCACCTTTAACTCCTGTCTTTGAGCCTAGCCGCTTTCCCTACAGTACTTTTACTTTCCATGTCGTCGTCCTCATTTCTCCTCTCTATCACAATGAGAGGACTGCCAATGCCAATGAAAAAGCCAAAGCCCGATACCCGATGAAGCCTGATTCATAAAGGAGTTGAGTGAAACTGAGAGGGGTGAAAGCGTCTAATAGAAACATTCTTCCTTGATGTGCTGCAAAGATAAGAGATTGCGCGAAAAAGATGAACTGCGTGGAAAAGCATGGGAAGAATTCCTTCAATTTTCCCATCAACTCAATCTCCGAGTTCTCTGAACCAAGATACGAGCACAAAGCCGCAAAGAAATGCTCCACACGCGTCGCACAGATACTAAATACCTCCTGCCACAATCTGCTCGGGTCTTAATACCTTCTTCATTGATGTGTGGGAAACGGAAATTGGAATAATTACTTGATTGAAATATCATCTTAGCTAATAATAAGTTAATTTCCACCATCCAGCCTTTAGAGCCCACGTGGCAAAACTATTAACGGAATCATTTTTTCCTACTTGAATCCTAAAGTGAACACCAGGACGGGTTTCTCACACCCCAGAAGAACCTGCTAGAACTCAATTTCTTGTGACTGATTTCACTTCATTTGACGTAAATTATCCAGGTGATGGTCCCTAATTGACGTCCAACAGTTCCAGTTCCACATCTAAATCTTTCCCTAGCCTCGTCACCTTTCAATTCCATGGCTCGCTTTTCTCCTCCTCCACACGCGTGGGCTACTCCTTCCTTCTGAACGTGTCAAGCACCTGGACTTTCGCCAGAGAGACTAGGAATCGTTCCTGGTGAACGGTCGAAGTTGGAGAAGCAGATTGCCTTCACCAGCTTCCATCAGTCACTATTACCGTTATTTGTAATATTCGTCAAGAAAGTTACCTTCATGGCAGCACAGGCACGATTCGCAGTGTTCCAGTTCACTGCCGGATTCGACACGAACAAGTAGCAGTGAGAACCAAATTTCTGCATGTGAGGGTCGACGCACTGAGCTTCTTGTTCTGTAAAATCGATTAATGGCAGTCAGATCATAACTTTTCGATATAAGGTCGCATAAGGCTTACTGAAAGGGATACTCATTCACATAAGCTGCCCGACGTTTTACGCAATTCCGTACTGGATGCAGCCTCGAATAAATGAATGCTGTACATGCATTGTTGCTGCAGTAACCGTGCTGCTTATGTGAGTAATCCCTTACAGTTATTATGTGCTGTTCATGTTTTCCAATTCATCGTGTGTCAGGTGCATAAGCGTTGCACATCACGTCCATTCAAGTGCACTTAGGGACTTGCGACAATTTCAGCTCTACTTTGATACATTCTATGACGATGATAGGCACACGTTTCGGCAGGAATAGTGCAGTGACGAGTTAACATTTCATGCTTTATATTTACAACAAGGGAGAAAGTCTGTTACACTTACTGAACAAACAAGTTTTGGACTTTTTAATTTACATTGTTGCTTTTGCATTATGTTGGGGTGTATGGAAGACCCTTGTGCAGGAACTATGACTTGATACTAAACTGTACACTGGTTATTGCTTCAGTATTACTATTTAGTGGGGAAGCTTCAATCTGGTTCCTTTGTACGGCTCTCAGACCACCACATGCTGGCTGGCTGGATTACCACCACATCCAGGCCATTGTGACGTGACCAAGACAAAGGATTAGAGTTTTCGAGCGGAGCTAAACGGCAAATATCGTACTTTAGGAAGGAACTATTAAATGTAGAAGTCATGAATAGAAAAGATTTGGATTTTAACGATTCGAATTCTCGGTACTTATTAGAGGTTATTGACATTGCAACAACCTACCCAGACGTCTTGCATGACATTTTGCATTGGTACTGTGAGGGGAAAGTGCTCAAGGTATTGGTCTAATACGTGTTGGTCTAGTACAATCCGAGACGTATTTGTTTACTTAAAATGTGCTAAGGCTTTGAAATTACATGGGAGGAAGACGAAATTTTTACTTGTCGGAGTGGAAATCTCGGGGACTTTTCTAAATGATGCTGGGTCGCATGGAGACTAATTTCGACTATGAATGGTGCACGGCAGATTTATATCTATAAGTACAAGTTGATGTGTGCAGGAGAGATGAGAATCTTACCCTTTTTGTGGTCTCGGACTACTTCCGCAGGAGTAGTTTGAGTAGCAGGAGTCGTTTAGTTTACGTATGCATTCGTGTTATTTGCGGAGGATTGGCAATTGGTGGAGGAGACGTGTTCACAGAGGGAGAGAGGAGAAACAGAGCAGACACGTCCATCAGGGCCGTGAAAAGGTTACGGGGTGAAATAGAAGTATGGATTCGTGATAAGCAAATGGAACGTAAAAAGTGAGTCGAGGAAGGAAATGAGTGAATGAAGGGGAGTGAATTCCAGGAGATAACAAGGTATTGGAGAGGGGAAAGGAACATGACCATGATGGTTGGTGAATTCAAAGTTTCGGAGGACGTGATCAAGTGGAATTATTTATTTGATTTTGTCCAAATATGACGATGATCCTCAGAACGATGGTGTCGTGTCGTGTATCGGGGATTCGGGTCGATACCGATTCATCATGCATCGTATCGTACATACATTAGCCGTGGGACAAAACAAGCGGAATGGATGAACACATAGAAAAATAAAGTCAAAACACATTTCATTATAATTTTGACAGTTCAGAGTACGCATTTATATCTACATGTCTACTTCATTTGAAATGCACAGGAAGCACACCAAGCTGCAGTGAATAAGTACGGGGAGAAAGCAGAGAAAGCTCGACTGCTTGCAAATAGGTATTGTGACCAAAAAGCAAGGGGGATTGCTATTATCTGGTAGCCATTTAACTTGTTTCAAGACTGTAAACTATCCCCTGCCTCCTATTCCCCATAGATGATGATGCCAGTCATGAAGACCAAGATACCAAATATTCTTTAAAGTACCATCAGAGAGACTTGTATTTCCAAGGTAAAAAATAATCTTGTTTGGTAAATATAGTTACAGTGTAGAAAATGGTGTTTTTTGCTCATCGCGAATGGCGTTGGATACAGATACCATGTTTTTCTTAAAATTTGGAACTGTCTGCAACGGCCACCAAGTTCTTCCAACTTTTGATAAAACTCTGATCAAATTAGTTTCTCCATTGGAATTCAAAGATGATAACTATATCTGCGTCAATTGCTCTGATTGTTTCAACTTATTGAGAGTTACTGCCTGTTCCTCTGGCCACCAGGTGAAATACAAGAAAAACTGGTGCCTCAGCTAAATGTCAGTGTAGTAATTGGTCACTCATTATGGTCACGCTACATGGCAAAACGACTGGGGAAAAGATTATTCGCCAAGTTACCTCACGGCACGACGGATGAGAACTTTGCGTGAGTTCAACGTAGAGAGACCAAGATGGTCTATAAGGGAGTAAGCTAAGAGTGAATCTCGTGGGAAATCAATCTTGAAGAATAATAACGCACTGTGCAAAGTTCTCAAGTTTTAACGTAACTAAAAGTAAGAATAAGTAACATGTCTGTTTTGAATACTTTCACCCATCCTATCTTTTTGCATGATGGCAGCAATTCATCCGAGAAAGTAAAACTTACTACTGTAAAAAGTTGAATCGTGTGAGAATCAAAAATTCACCCATTACTGCATTTTATCGGATAGCTTGTAGTTCGGTACATTGATAAATAATGCTGGTACACTTTGCATGTCAGGTTCCGAATCGTGCTTGGAAGGAAGATTTCCTCCTTCCGCTCAAATTTCCACAGATACATGAATCCTCCAATCCGAAATTCACTCAATTGTCTGTAGTTTACCAAACCACAGGTTAGTCACTTCGCAAACTTCTTTTAGCTACATTTAAATTGGACAAGTAGCTTGCAACGTAATAAAACGGCTGGCGTCACTATTTTAAATTGTGGAACTGAAGGATTTTACCTTCGGTTTTCAAACATTTCAAACTTTAGAGTCATCGAAGGTCAGAGTAAGTCAGACAACGCTGCAGTTTTTTAAGTCCCAGGGTGGGATCGGAAGCTCTTAAGGATTCAGCAAGAAATGATGTGAATCAGCGAGCACATAATCTTTATGAGCCTTGCTCAGTGTACATGGACAGCATCAATATGAAGGGAAAAGTCTCTGCGGATTTCGTTGCCGAAGGAACTATGGTAACCTATCTGCGAGAGAAAATATTGCAATTTCCGTGAATAATGTTACGTCGTGTTTCACAAAGACAATATTATAAATGAAAGACATCTATTTGATGGAGAAAGCGCCAAAAAACTTTCCAGTGAGTTTTTGCGTTGCATCCTTTTGGCTCATCTTTATTACTTCATGTCTGTAGCAGATTTTTCATTGTGGAGATGCAATTTCGTAGGTCAACTACGGATTAGCCGACTAAAGTTGCTGCCAGCTACCATAAATGCGGATTTTTGCCAGTTTTATATAGCTAGCGTGCGAATTTCACTTACAGTATCTTTTTATTTGACACTGGAAAGGCGCGTCGTAAGTGTCGCGTCTGGAATACTCAGCACTGAAGAGATACCAGCTGCGTAATTTCAATTTTGCGTGCCGTCCCACTATGAATAGGAAGTGGGTGGGGTGGGATTTACAAGTAGGTCGCCCAAATGCTCCAACAGCACCAAAGCTATTCGACAGTAGAGATACTAGTAGCTAGCTTAGAGCAGAATATGACACCTGATAGTCAATTGTGTTTGTTAATGCTGCATTGCTTGGGCCACGCTTCAAGACTAACTGCTACGTATGCCTAGGTTTTATAAAAATGGAATAAAAAAGGAACAACTTCACGGGAAGGGCAAACGAGGTCTTACTACTCATTGATATGATTGATGATAGATTATCGCTAACGCAATTTCTAACTAGCATCAAACCCTATGTTTGGAGGCCATTATTTCATTTATAAGACAGTAGATCTATTTCCAAGCCAAAGTAAAACGAATACGGAACGCAGGTGCAAGAGCTGAGATACTTGTAGATTCAGGCTATAAAAGCTCCAAGGTGCGATCGTGTCCAGCGTGTTA
>VRMD01000835.1:0-21265 GCA_009872375.1 Sminthurides bifidus | reverse complement strand
AAACAGCAAATTAGAGTACAAAGCAACAGCATCACCACCGGGGAGAGTGGAACATGAGTGAATTTTTTCCCTGAAAAGAATCTTGAATTCTCACTACTAGAAGAGCAAAGCGTAAATAAGGGCGACAAAGCTCCCTGCTTTTAGTTTTACAGTGTGTTTAAGTTAAAATTCTTAGGTGAAAAAAACTCTCGGTGGCATTCCCAGAAGAATGGGATGGTCGTCGTGAGCGGAATTAAATACAAGCATGTGATACGGAAAAGCATATGGCTGAGTCGCAAAATGCATTGCAATTTCAACCGCTCCCTTATTCATGCTAAAATGTTTAATTTAAAACAAACGGAGAAACGAGCGTAGGAAGAGAACTGTGCATCAAAATGTAAACATGTGTCGATGTAGGAGGCACAGCCTATTTCTCAGCTCGGGAGCAAAAGAACAATTCACGTAAGGGGAAAAAGTTCTTGGAAGTTGCCAGAGAGAAAAAGGTGCTAAAAGCTCAATCTATTCATGCGACTTAATTAAGTTGTAGAGCCAAATAAAGTCATTGAAATACACCACTCTTTCCAATTACTATTGTATCCAAGTCGAGCAAGGGTGCCGACTGAAATTAAGGGCTACTGCCGGAAAATTAGTGCCGAACTAATTTTATTTTATTATTGCGCCAAAACGTCAAGGTGTCGGAACGACATTTTGCCGCACTTGCTGTTAAAATGGGGTTGGAACTCAATTAAATTCCTGTTCCTTCTCTGTCGACTTCATTAGGTTGAGAGGCCGGTGAGAGATTTACACGAGTTGAGTTGTTTTAAACGTATTGTAGCTTTGCTTAAGGCTTTCAAAGTTAAAGAGATTGCGGCGATAAAGTTAACAGCAAGAATATAAAGGACAACCGACAAATATAATGGCAATTTTGCAACCAGCTTTACGTGGTAGTTATAAGGAGACCGTGGCAACGTTACCATGCTGAAGACACGGAGACTACACTATGCACATTTGTGTCAGCAATAACGGAATTTAAATTGACCAATCGCGAAAAGCGGAGGCTGAAATTGCGCATAAAAAATAATGGGACGTGTTCTAATGGGCAAAAGTGACTTGGTTACACGTTACAGTGTGCACCCGCACCCTTTGGAAATTTTGCAATGTAAATGAATTCATTTTGGCGAAAATTGCACCGCAATTTCATCCAATTCGTCGCTCAGTTAAGTTATTCAAGCGTCCTTCAGTCTTTAGAAGTCCGTAGAGGCAAAGTATGGATTCATCTTCGTGTAACCATGGAAACGGCTACATATTCGTGCAAGCAATTCTACTGTTCAGGAACGGTGATATAAGCATTTAAGTTACTTTAATGGACTTGAAGCCGTTCTAAATACCTAAGCAACGTTATGGTCTCATTACAAACATTCTAGATACTAGCTTTGCTACTAGCTTCACTTGCTTACTGGGAACATGATACTTAGCGACTACAGGTTTACTTCAAGTTCTTAATTCGGTTTAGTCCAAATCAGAAAAAAACATTGCCCGTAGCCCTAATAGATCTTTACTAGCGATACAAGCCTTAATAAAGCCGTAAATTGTGCAAAAGATACTCTCAAGGGGAATTGGGATTTGATTAGCTAATAAAATAAATAAACAAGGCTGTAATCCACTGCCCATAAATCGCAAAGGGGTGTGCATTCCTCTGGTGCAATATTGGTTTTGCAGCAGACGCGACACATATTTGCATTCATTAATTATACAACTGATCCAGATCCACGTCAACCCCTTCGCACCCCTTTGCGTGGGCATGAGAAATTGCGAACATGATTTATTGACACGTGATACCAGTCCCTTGCTTCTCCATTTTACGTGACACAGTAAGCCTTTCAGCGTCCAAACACAAAGGAAACCCAGTTGCATCACTAAATCAGCAAACATCCTCGTGATTATAATCCTACACAAGTTTTACACCTGATTTCATATCACTGTTGCGATACAAAAAGTCATTTGCCAATGGTCGTGGTGGAAAACGTTTCCGTCTTCAAGTACAAACAGAATTGACACAACTTGGCAATCATGGCCTGGGCACGTAAAATATACAACGGGGCCTAAACCCCATGCAAGTGTGTAATGTCCCGAGGATAAATTTTATTTACTTTCAAAAAATATCAATGCATTATTTACACACAAGGGGCAATCACTCTCACTTATTCCGGTTAACTAACAACCCAAGCATGTTACGCCGACAGCCCCAAACTGCAACGTTACGTCGCCGAGGTTGGCCGGCCCGGCCAACCTCTAATGGCTTGTGATTGATGTATACGCACTCGGAATACCATCTATCATTACGGAATTCTATTGACTCGCAATTTGATTAGACACGTTCCCAGCCCCAGTGATCACATTGATGCTGTGATCACAGGTAACGCATTGAAAAACTCACTTGAAGCATGGAGGATGATTGGGCTGTGTGTATACTCGTGTTTACTTTTTCCTATTGCCACGACTTGCACTTATGCTGTCGCCCAAAACGCTGGGGTGTGTTCCCCGTCATGGTAAATCATTCCCAGGCCCTGTGTAATTCTCATGCACTGAAATAGAAACCTAAAATGCTGTAGCTTAAGGCTTTACTGGTTTAACAGATTTGGTTTGTGTGCTTTCAGAACGGTTTACCTGCTTGATTACTTCGTTGCTTGCTTCGACACAAGAACTGCTATTCCACCTATTCTCAAGCCAGCTTCAACAGGTTGTTTCTTATCCATCCTATCATAGGAATCTCTCAGTTCTTTAGATTATGGAAGCAAGCTGCATAAAGACACCGTTCAATCTGCGGTGACCGAGTACCAAGCCAGGGCTGGCGGAAGACCTGGTGTTTGTGACTGTGAAATCGCCCTTCTTTACACATGGAGCAGCACCGCCATAAGGAAAACCAACATGGCTTTTCAACCGAGAAACCGCTTTTGCCAGTTTGAAATCCGCCTTAAATGCCACACTAGCCGGATTGCTGTACCCAACCGCCTCTAACACAACCTCTCAACCTCTTCAACAAGGGATACCGAGGCCATACCGAAAGGTAAAAATAGGTGCCTAATCTTGTTCTTGGTCGAGGATCTTACCTTATGTACCGATCTTTCCTGGGTACACTGTAACATGTACTATGCTATGTAACGCTATCCATGGATGCAGTGACTTGGCAAATTTCAAAGCAACCGCATGATTTATCAAATTCCGCGTGTCAAAAGCCAAGAGGCGGGTTCCATTCCTTACAGCCCGAGATCGAGCCGCCGAAGGCTTTGTGCCAAGCTGACAACGTAATGAATCTCGGGTGCCAAATGTTTACGTTGCTAACGGTGTGATAACGCGTTGAAAGAGTTGCAAACACTTTTGGCACAAGCTCAGCCAGGTTTCAGATCCTCTTCTCCTCCTCCACCCCCCTACCTTGGCGGCTACCACGTAAGAGTATCAAGAGTCAACGGCTAAAAGTCAAAGGCAAGCTAATAAATGCCAATGAGCTCAAATTATCATCACTGACACTGACATGGAGCAAATTTCATTACAGTTTCATTGCAAAAACTTTATATTGATCGCTCCTTCTCGCAATCCCCATGAAGAATCGAGCTGAAAAACAGGGATGAAAAAACTTCAATAACAAGAATGAGTATCCTTCGCATTTAAAAATTAGAACCATTGCGAATTACAAAGCATACACAAATTACGAAACCTTATTAACTCGGATTGTAATGAAAGGAGACTTACTTTCGATTCTGTGCAGGGCATATGGGATCCTTGTAAACTACTTGCTGACAAGGAACATGCGATAATGTAATTAACTAAGGCAGTAGACAAGTGCACTGCCGTAATTCATCTATTCTGTGTATGAAAAATGAATTTTAATTAAAGCGGAGAAAATTGCCAGTGTACCGTAAGCTTTGGTTTTCTGCACCCTGAACTTGTGCAACAAGTAGGCTCTGTCTGAATTACAGGCTGGGATAGCGGATTTTTTCTAGCTTTTCATCCAAACAATTTATACCACTAAAATTATACGACAGTTGACCATGACTACCTCCTGTTCTCGTTCTTGGTAATGGGCTTCTACCCAATGTAAAAGAAAGTCAGAATGAAACAGAAGGATAGCACGAACAACAACATGAGTACAAAATACTGACTGAAAATTAGGTTGAGTTGCGTTGCCGACTGGCTTTGCTCGCGTGTAAGTCTGACAAGGGTCGTTTCGCATCTCGGATAGTTTGCGATGTTTGCGATTTGCGACGCGATTGCTATCGCCACACGCACGCAAATAGATTCTCATAGTGTGCCCATTGTTCCACGGAATTAAACATGGGACAGACGGGGAGTTATGTGCAAAATTATCATCTTAACTAACATTAACAACAGAACAATTCTTCGGCCAGGCGGCGGCCGCATGATCATATGACACCGTCACGTACGCACTTAACAGTAACTTATGACCGGGACGCAATGCGAAAATGACAGCTGAACACATGAACCACAACGTGCCCCTTTGCCTTCCTTTGCTCCTGGCTCAGTCTTGCTATACTTCAGTGCTAATCAATGCAAGCATTGTGGGAAGCCTCTCTCTCTTCGTTGTTTACCACGCTAACGTTGCAGGTATCGTTGTTATGCTCGCAGGGAACGGAACATGGGGCTGTGCCACATGCAAAAACGAAGCTGGTAATGTACAATAATGAACGATTATGAAATACAATTAAATATTTCATGCATCCATGCAGCATTACAACTGTCATTTAGAAATTTAATGAATTAAGCCGCACAAGAATCGAATTAACAACACATCTCTTTCTGTCTCGCAATCACTGAGGAACAAACGGTAGATGAAGTACAATGAGAACCAAACGACCCATGAGTACAGTACAAGCACAAGCCCTTTCTTCAGCATGGTTTAAAGATGAATTCTATACTTAATGCTTCAAACATGCATGTTAACCACAATATAAGTTACTTGAGCTTGCTTTAGCATTCTGAATTTGTACAGAGCACAAGCACATCACGGTCGCATCTGTGCCGTGGCAGCGGTCCTACTACGAACGCTAATAAGGAAGCTGTCACTATTGTCTGCATTAATAATCACTTGTGTCGATGCGGTGATCTACGAGACCCAATCATACGTTACTCATCGAACTGTTAATTGAATCTTTGCATAGCGTTAATAGAATGAGAATGATAACCCACCTTCCATCTCGCCTCATCTCACCTCAAAGCTTAATGGATGCAGATCAGGTCAGGCTGATCCCTAATCGGAGACAGACTTGGAATTGAAAAATTCCATCCCTGGGTGCATTAAGTCTACCTCATGGCCTCGTATAAGTTTGTAATTCATTGAACGCATCTGTGGATTAATTGATTGCGAGATCAATGTCGCCGAATTATGCATTAGGTTTATGCATCAAGCTTCAAGCAGTGGCTCTTGATCCAGCTGCCATTTAAGATGTTTGGCAAGGGCGATATCATGACAAGGAGTACATAATGCACATTAAGTAGAGCCGTTTAAGACGGAGTAGGGGTGGGGGCTGAAACTTAAGTCTCGGGTTTGGTGCTTTGAGCTTTTTGTTTCTCTTTATATTAATCCGAGAGTCCTCAAGGGTTTCATCAGCGATTAGGAAAAGAGCACCTTGTCATCTGAACACATGTGATGAATACGAGACATGAGAGGTTAATGTAGTGCCTTGGGATTGTGTAAGAGATTGAAACCCACTTGAGACTTTTGTCTTGATGCATTCGCTCAAGAGAAGTAGTAAACACAAGTTTAATTTTAATTTAGGGGGAGGATCCCATGCCTAATGAAAGTAAAACCTTAAGAAGCAAACCTCCAACCTGGCTCAAGTACAAGCTTAATTGAACATCTTCGTGTTAATTCATTGCCAAGCCCTAATGTTAAGCCGAGGAAGGGTCCTCGTCATGACAACGAACTGAAAGAGCGCAAGACGTGTGCCTTTTTTGTCTTGTTGATCTTCAATCATTGCATAGTGAGCACTGGTGCAATACTTGAACCATACCTGTCTCTGCCTATCCTTATCTATTCACCACTCAAAGAACACAGGTAAGAGCAGAAGAGCCGAAGAAAAATGAAACAAGATGTAATGACACGCATGAGCTAATTTTATCCGTCCCCTGAAATAAATGCAGTCTATTAGCAGGAGTAGGAGTACAAGTAACATGTGCACCCTTCACCATTGCTGTACAATACGGTAAGCAACCTACTGGTAAACTGGTGGGTGAGCAATGAATTCGTCTCAAATGAAACGTGAGCATGTGAACAAATCTGTGATCTACCCTTGCTTTGAATTTGGTTAATGGAATTCAGAACATTGTTGCGTCACCATGAAGATGAAATGATCAACGTTCATAAAGCGAGGCTCAGCTTGAAATTGCCCACACACAAAGGAATGAATTGAATTAAGCTGCATTGGCGGATGAGGACGGGGGGGGAGAGTGAGAACAAGCCACAAAATTATACCCTCGTTGCTAAATCAGAGAAAGATCTGCATTTACGCATGCCAATTTTCTCCAATGATTCCCATTCTTACGTGTCCAATTCCCTTAATTCTTTGCGACAGCTCAATTCACTCTCGATCCGTCATCTGCCCTCGGTGCACGTACACTCATGCTCGTGTGCATACCTTCGTATGCATGTGCCAATGAGAAAAAACTCATGCAATCCCACTAACTGTTCACAGATCCCCTGGGATGAAATTCGCATGGATTTGCGCGCATTTACCCATGCTTAATCAATCCGTGATTTATTTCGGTATTATGCTCCATTGCTCCTTGCACACTGAGCTGCAGCATCGAGCTGCAAATAGGAATTAGTGGGGCGAAACATTTTTGCAAGGTTGCGAACTGTAGGAGAACAAACTCTTGCTACATCAAGTCACACCAGTACGTTAAGTCAAGTTAAAAGAAACATAAACAGTGGCTGTTGCAATGGCAGGATCGGGCTTCTGAAGTCAGTTTGGTGAAGAAACGGACGTTTGTGTGCGAATTATGCTTGTTTGCTTATGCACAGCCTAGTTGTGTTGAAAAATTGGTTCTAAAACTGACACCAGTTACAGTGTTAGCAGGCCATCGTGTGAATTCTATAAAACCTTCCGTCACATTTCACCCTTTATTATGATGCTGGCATGGGAAAAGCATGAGAGATCAGGGAGTCAAGGAGCTCGCGAATTTAAGAATTGCGGCTGTGAAATGATAGTTTAATGCGCTTTCAAACACTTTATTACGGAAACATGTCGTAATCCTAAGGTAGGACATGGGCAGGAGCGGTGGAGTAGCGCACATTCTTAAGGAATGCGAGCGTAACACCAGTAACAGGTAAGAGATGCAAGTTTATTTCCCTCATTCCTGCTTCGGGTTCAGTCCTCACAGGGTTTATTTACTGTGCAAATTTTAAATACGCTTCATCATTGATCCTTCCACGAATCCACGACACGGATGCTTTGTTTGGGTGCGTGTGATTGCGTGCATGTGAAATTATTCACGTGTGATTCTGGGTTATGGAAGAATCGTAATTCCACGGAGCTTTATGTCCCCTCATGGGAGACAACTTGACGCGATTTATAATCTTGTACGGCAGACACTGATACAACTTGTGATAAAGCCGCAGCATAGGACTTGCAGACTTCCCTCTATGCTGTACTCAAGGCTGGGACAAACACTTGTCTTAATGAAGTCGCGTATTGCAGCGATGTCAGGTTAGCATAGAAATGCACCTGAGAGCTGAGAGCAAGATACTCTTCGCTCAATGTAACCGTGATCTCGTATGCAGGGCTTCTTCGTCGCCATGGAAACGCAACTTTGCAAACTAGCAGTCGGAACTTGAATGCATTTGACTTGCTGTACTGTACCTAACCACTGAAACCTGCTTTCCATTTGTACGATTGTCTGATTCAGGTTTGCCATCCGAAGAAGCTGGCTTGATACCTTATGTTGACAGCTCTGATTCGAGAGAATATCTAAATCAAAACCATACACTGGCACCGAGGTCGCCCGCAGCAACTGCTCTGATTGCAAATACAAAGCGTGGTAAATGTTCGAAAGAACTATATTAAAGGCGAACACAATCATCAAAAGGTAAGAAGCACGGCTGTGAATGAACAATGAGCCAGACGGTAGTTTACATCCGGTATTTCATCCCCGAGCAGTGGGAGCCGTAGCGAAATTGAATCGGCGAAATTTTCTCTCAAGTCAACTGTGCAAAGAAAATTATTGGTCAAGAGGAGAGGAAAGTTTTTTTTTCTTCGCAGATCCACACACTCTCTCGCCTCCCTGTACTTCCTTCAAGTATTGCGTAGCAAAACGACTCCCGGGCTAAAAGTAAATAATCTGTGAGGGACGGGAATATGCGACAAACGTGTTCTCGCTGTGTCGTTGTTCTCGTGCGATTTTTTTTTGCAATCACACACGTACATGTACCACGATCCCAGGTTCTCATTGAGAAAGAACTCAGTTTCCACTGTACACGAGGAGGCGAAAGAAAAGATAATGCGTGTTCGAACCGTGTAATGGCAATAACTACTTAAAATATGATTTCGCTCTCAAATAATATTGCCTCGGCTTGCATTTAAACGCGGAAAACGTGACATTACTGAGTCAGTTTCAGAACATTAATATTTGTGACGTAACTTGGACGTTTTTCCATCTCCAAGCTGTGGAATCGTAATAGCTGTACACCGAGACTGTGGACTGTGATCCGTTGTTGGACCCAACATTTTTTCTACTGAACGCACTAGTTTTCCTTTCTAAGATTGCGGAAGAGACCAATCAGTTTCGCTTTTCATTCCAACTATTGGCAGTTGGTTACAAGAATAATTTTTAATGACACGAAAAAAATGTTCTCGCCATTGCACTCATTTGCATCCCCCCTCAACTCTTTTGAGACTGCCTCTTGTCAATGCATCATTTCCCCCAATCAAGGCATGGAGACAGGCCATAGTATTACAGCATGAGGAGAAGGAAAAGCAAGGTGACAGCGAGGCAGAACAAGTTGCTGCTTGCTCCGTTGCCAGAATCAATTGTCCTTTGGAAGATGACAGGCGCACCACAATGGAATGATGCAAGGCTAGCTGTCAAAGATGAGAAAGGAAAGATTTATATATTAATTAGCTCCTTGGAAGCAGTGATAGAGACAAATTAAAGATGCGAATCAGGAATCAGATCGCAGTCAGTGACAAGTGAACCACTTTGGATTGACGACTGGGTGGGAAGTTGCGTCACTTTTAAGTGCTCGCCATTAACAGTTGACAATCTTTAATTGGCGAGCGAGCGAGAGTTGCGCAGCAACTCTCACAGTCTGGCTGGTGCACTGCAACAATTCTCAGCAATAATGCATGGCTTGGTTGTAATGAAGCCATGAATGCAAATCAACTTTTTTACTCAATTCCATCACTTCTCTACTCAGAAAATTAACTGATATTGGAGAATTATTCAGCGTCAGGAGGAAAGGAACTCTTGTAACAAAAGACATTTCGGTAGTCGCCCCTTCCTCAAAGTGCAACCCCTTCCATTGTCAGCCGCTCAGTTTGATGAATACGCGTGAAGGTGCTCTAATTTTGATGGCACAAATCTCGAGACGGATTACCGTAAACGTTTACTTGAGGAATTGAAATTTTCCTTTTTCGGAAAGTAATTGGAATAAAGGATTCAACTCCATTCAACCGGCAGGCATGAATAAAGCAAGCTCTTCCAATGACCAAGCATAGCAAAGCCTCTCAAATTCGAGCATTCATCACCACCTATAGTTTACTCAGTCAACAGAGCTTTCTCAGCTCTTAGCAAGGAAAAGAGTGCCAAAATTTTTAACATGGGGCTGTAAAAGGACCTGATTGTATCAAATTTCCAAACAATTGGAAAATAAACCTTAGCACTGTACAGGCCAAAGGCGAGATAGTAGGAAGGAGTACAGGGGGTTGGAATCCCCAAATGAATAGCAACCCTCGTATGGCAACATTTTTGTGTGAGCGTTGACAGCGTCCGGTCCGGACACAACATGTCAGATGGGAGCTGTCAGCCATCAGCCCGCACAGGGATGCTGTCTCTCAGATTTTTTGGAGGAAAGTTTCGCATAATTATGCTAAGCTCCGAGATATTCACATGCTTACACTCCATCAGTACGTAAAACCAAGGAATGCGGTGTGATCATCATTGAACATCGCACTTTCTTCAGTTACTGCCGGACTCGTCAGATTTAACCCGTCAATTGTACGCGAGGCTTTACCCAAATCGGAATTCTCTTTGTAAATAAAATTCTCACTGATTGATGGGTCTGATTGTGTCAGTGTGATCTTTAAGGCTGGGCTGGGCAGACCAACATCTGCGGTTTAGTCATCAAATCATCGCACTTGAAGACCTGGACTACCACCAGTTTATCATACGTGTATGAGCACTTACATGTTACTTAAAGGAAATCAACTTCGCTGTGTGGGGGTGCAAAATACGAATTACGATTTGGAATCACATCCCCACTGCTGAGATCCAAGGCGCAAACGCTTTGACTTCAGATTACCATTTATCGAACACCAAATTAAGGCAGCGGTTTCCAAGCGTTTTTGCCTGGGAATGTAACCAGCTAACCATTGTAAAGTAAGCGTGTGTGTACAGTTTCACACACACACACACACATTCGCAGTTTGATAATCGAGGGTTGAACTCGTTCTGAAAGAACATGATTTGCACACACACTCACACACCGTCCGTATTTACCAATTTACCCTCTGAGTTTGGACCGGATTAAAGGTCAATGATTTGGACAACCCACCTGGGATTGGATACTACGATCCCTCTTGTTCTTCAATTGCTTGATTATCATTAAGTATCCAGAAGAGACTGTGCCAATGCCAGAGCAGACGAGCAAGACAAAGCACGCGGATCAAAGGAAGGCAACTCATTGTCGGATGAATGTAATTCAACTTTAAATCAAGTTCCGAAAGACCGTTCGCTCATTATCTGCTACATGTTGTCGATGCATGTGGTAAGGAAAATCTGCATCGCTTTGTCTACTTCAAATTGAAACTGTTTGCCAGCCTTCCGATACAATTTCAGCTCCTCAGCCAAGCCTGCCTCTACAATCAAAAGTCAAGTCTTTGCAATTGACGAGCCAACAAGTACAGGAATAAGCAGGCCATACAAGACTGCTGAACAACAGCAGTGAAACAAGAGCTTCACGTTTCTCGTTAGTTCAACCTGGATTGACTTACGGTTCGGACCTCAAGTGCCAGTCAAAGGCTTTAAACTCGCTAAAGGAAGGAACTTGAAGCGATTCAAGTTCCCGTATAGGAGAATTTGCGCTGTAAACGCTCTAACGAAAAGAGACTGGTGTGTGTCGATAACGTGTTTTTGTTTCAAGAAACCACTCAACAGAGATTCTTATCGATCTGAATCAATGAATGAATCATGTGAATGCACTTATCCAATCCGACCGCTGATAGAAAATGTATCCAAGGAAAAAGGAACGCTTTTCGGCCCTCGTCCACTATCCTGAATACGGCAATTAATTTCCGATCAAAAAGTACTGTCGATCAACCCTTGTGCAATTCCTCCACTTGTGTTCTTCAATCCCCACCGTCCTTTCATCCCCAAGTATGTTTCCCCTCACCGGTCCAATAAACGGAATCCACATTGCCAAAAAGCAGGGCGATTCCACGAACTTATTGCGAACTTGTGCAGAAATGCGCGCATTTCCAACCACATTCCATTCTTTCCACACTACCAATAACAGCAACTAATGAAGGCATTAATTGCACCTAACACCTACAACCGTATAAAAATACAACTACAAGCTCAACTACATCGCATAGAGCTACACCAAAAGGCTTACAAATCTGCGTAAGTTGGGCAATGCCCACACGTTGTCGTCGTCCTGATGCTGTCGCTACCATACCAAAAGTCTTTTGTAAGACTTTGTCAGACTTGTAAAATTTTCAATGCAATATTACACTTACAAGGCATTTGGCGAACAATACATTGCGGAGCGTTAATTGTTTCTTAATTACTCGATATTCTAGAAACGGCGAAAAAATCACAGCCTTGCCTTGGCACACGGAGGCGTTCATTGTTCAACCACTGACTTTAGTGAGCCCAATGGAGGAACAATTCAGTATCTTTGTCAAAAGAAGAGTGATTTGTCTAAAGGCTCCATTCCCAACGCCTATGCATGTAAATAACAGTTTTCTTGCTTATATTCTACAGCTTGGATTAAAACACAAGGGCTAAAGGAATTTGGCAGGAGATACAAGGTCAGAAAATTTACAGCATCTCTCACTTCCGAGATCGTGGGGGTTGATGGAACGAAATTAGGTAAAATTTATTAAAGACAATTGATTAAAGGAGAGCATTGTTCGAGCTTACACACGGGCGAACACCTACGCCTTTGGCCACAATTTCTTCTATGGATACACCAAATGCTTTCAATCAAACATGCCTTGGGATTGTCCTTAATCTCACAGATACTGGGCTACCGCCCATGCTTAAGCAACGGTTCAGGTAATAAGTGCGTCCATGACATTCTGCCGCGTTTAACCCAGTGCTTTGCATGCCTTAAAAGCTTAGCAACCCGCTTAGGCTGTTAGTTAGGTTAAACTGTAAATGCTGCGTTGCTGTTTCAAGATGAATGTTCAATGGCCATTAATTCACATTGAGGCCTAACGTCTGATTTGAGGGAGAGAATTGATTATGTTTATGAAAAAATCCATCCAACCTATGTAACCTTGGCTGACTTGTGAGACCAGGATGACATTTACAACGTCAGAGTGCAACTTGTTCCTCATGGGAACGAGAATAACAATAAATCGGAAACAAAAAGCGAGGAAAACCTCAACATCATGAATTTTTAATAATGAACGTAACCTATATGCAGTTAAGTTGCGATGCTCAACTGGCAGTGGTTAAGGTTCACAAATTCCATGGTAAATCCATCGCACATCTTTTCTTACACAAGGACTGAGAAGGTGTCTACCCGCTGACAGATTTCCGCAAGGCTGATTGCGAATAGGAGGGAAATGAAAAACCTCAAATCGGGCACATCATTCATCCGCAAACTAAACTACCTGCCCCAGTGATCCCGGTTAAATGGCAGAAACATGTTGTTGGCCAAGAGAGGGTCTGAGTTGCTCTCAGTCCCAGTCTTTACTCCGTATTACCTACCATCTCAAAGTTATGTATGCTGCTGACAGAGTTATGACGATGGCAAAACCTCTCCTCTTTTGCATTCGCGATGTGCACTTGCTCGAGTTTACGCGGCTGCTACGACTGCGGTTAACGTAAAAGCAAATTACAAAATCAAAGCTGGGAATTCTTGTCTACGTGTTGAGGAAACAAGTCCTTTGTATGTGCGAATAGGAGGGAAATGAAAAACCTCAAATCGGGCACATCATTCATCCGCAAACTAAACTACCTGCCCCAGTGATCCCGGTTAAATGGCAGAAACATGTTGTTGGCCAAGAGAGCGTCTGAGTTGCTCTCAGTCCCAGTCCTAACTCCGTATAACCTACCATCTCAAAGTTATGTATGCTGCTGACAGAGTTATGACGATGGCAAAACCTCTCCTCTTTTGCATTCGCGATGTGCACTTGCTCGAGTTTGTGCGGCTGCTACGACTACGGTTAACGTAAAAGCAAATTACAAAATCAAAGCTGGGAATTCTTGTCTACGTGTTGAGGAAACAAGTCCTTTGTATGCGACTGAATGAGAAGGAGATGAGGAGCCTGTACTCCCGTCAATGTCCAAGGAGAAAGAGCGGCAGATAGGTAATAAAGAGAAAGAAGCAACAGGTAAATAAAAGTTGAAGCTCAAGCTCATAAGCTGAAGGCAGAGTCAGGGTTGAATGTGGCCGTGTGAGCATCATCACACCTCCGGCTTCCGTTAATGTCATTTAAGTCTGTGGCGTTTAGCTAATAAACTGAAACTTAAACGGAAATCAAACTGCGATTTCTAGTCCATAGATTGATGATCCAATTATTTTAATGGGCAAAACCGAAGAGGGAAGACTACATAGCCACTTTCTTTGCCAACTGCCGACGACGCCGGCAAGAAAGGAAATGAATTATTATTCCACAGGTAAAAACAGGAACATGTAGGCCACAAACCCTCGAGCGAGCAAAGGAGCATCACATCGGGTGCTTACTTGCTTGCAAACTTGCCAGCTTCCAATGATATGTTCTCAGGCTTATTCATATATGAAACTTCAACTTTGCCGACTGATCATTGCAGTTCAGCCAACAATTTGCTGCAACAGCCAGTATGGTTGCCTTGACTAGCTTCAGTTTACTTGCCATTGATGTGAACTAAGTTCGCTACAGGCGCTTCAGAACCTTTAAAGTAAAGAAGCAAACCACTAGTTTGATATGCAACGCCGGTAATTTGAATGCAACAATAGTGGACGGGAAGTAAATTGCACGCCGCCAGATATTTTGACAAATTCAACGCCGCTGCCAACGCAGTTGCCTCTTCCCTTCAAAGATGAGAAAATAGGATGCCAAATACTCTAGGCTTCTGCTTCCTTCTTTCGCATCTTCACTAACTATAACGCTCCTGGCTACGCTTTTCACCGGCCACGGCCACCATTACCCAGATGCTCTTTTTCTTGGTCTTCATCGTCCCTGGGGAAATTGCAGGTGCAAGATTAACTTGAAAATTGGTGGATAAATGAGAAAAAAAGTCCAATATCCTTCCTCGCGTAGTAACTCACAAGTCAACTGACATGCTGGCACAGAAAAGATGCAGAACAGAAGAATGAACCCATTTTAACATGGGTCCTTCTTTCACCCCGAACGAGGCCTCTTATCTGACTCTGACCGGTGGTGTACGAAAGATAGCACGAGACTTCAGACTGTAGATAGTACACATCAGCGCGTTCAAATGTCGCAGTCTCGAGCTTTGTCTACACGCGTGCATGTACAAGTCCACCGCTAACGATGACGATAACGACAGATTAAACTAAAAGAAGAGGGTCGTTAATTTTACCAACTGCGAATCCCCAATTACGTTCTAGCTTCTACCTTATCAACATGGTGTGCTCATGCAGGTTGGAAAGCTGCTATAAAAAACGTTTTTTCTCAGTATAATGTGCTACCTGATGATAAATTGACGCCAGGGAAGCCAGGCTGAGAAAAGGTGGCGGCACAAACTCGTTCGCCGCCACTTGCAAAAGTTAATAATGCCACAGAGCAAGAGCAACTTTTAAAACGACTCTATCCTCAAATCCATAGCCGAGGGCAAACAAAAGCTGTTAATCACAGACTTAATGCCAAATACCAGGCTACCAGAACTGCAGTTGTATAAAAGGACGTTGTATGCACGTCATACTGCACTGCTACTCCATTTCATGTGGGAAAATGTACTCATTTCCAAATCCACGCTGAATTAGTAATGGTCAATGTTTGTTTGCGAAACGGATCAGAGCATATCAAACTGGATCGAATGCAGCGGTGAAAAAAATGACAATCTCACATTATCAAACTCACCCCTGAACCCCTCCACATCAACTATTTAACTACTGGGGGTTGAACCGCGTGGCGGGGGTTGCAGCCCTTGTGCTATTTCCCTCATGTCAGTTGGCCGGTACGCACCAGGTTAGAAGTCCAGATTGACCATTATAGATCTTTTCAACTGACACTATACACGACTTTGAAGAGGATGCCACGATCATTTCATCAGCTAACCTCAAAGACGCATGTGTGTGTAACGGTTTCATTCACTTATATTATTTCAACTCACAGCTCATTTCGGCTCTGGCCTCTGCAAATTCATGTGTAACCACATGTCAAAAAGGACACGGAGGAGCACCCTGCATTAAATGTGATTTCCTCATGCAATAAATACCTTGGCTAATCTGCACATGCAGTGCAGTGCCGCAGCTTCAGCACAACCTCCAATTCCGCGCAGGGTCAAAAGGTTGCCCTGCTTTCCGAGATCGGTGAGTGTGTTAAGGAGCAGTCAAGAGTTTCATTGTTTTCCTCATCCCCAGTTGTATTTACCGAAGTGGACCAGTCAGCCACCGCAGGATCCCTGCGTGAGGGCATCATGCCAGGCTGGCTAATTATTTACCCACCGAAATTCAACTTAATTAAAGACCTCAATATCAGAGTCGGACAAGTCCGCGGAGCTAAAGTTGACTCGACCTGCAGCTACGGCTTTTATTCATTCAAAACGTCGAGACCCGCAAGAACAAAACCTGCTTTTAGTTCTGTTTCTGGCAACTCACAGACCGAAAAGTTAACATGGCAAACATGGCGAATGCGTTCATGTGAGCATATGTGGTCCTTCGTATTCACTCAGGACACAATACACCTAGACGGATATCACACAACCCTCGCCAGCTTTTCAGCTAGTGGCATTCAGCAACTAAAACAATGATTTCAATTCCTCTATGATGAAGAAGAAGCTTCACCAGAAGATGCAAGGCAAACCCCGTAGTGTAACAAGAATATGTTAATGAGGAAGAGCAAGTGGAAATACATTCAAGGAACAGACAATTGACTCCTCAGATGATCAGAAAGTCTGAAAATTAGAAACAAAGGTAACTGAGGGCAATCGCGTCTTGGCTCTGGGCCTACCACGTTGTAAAACAATGTTGTGTATTCTCTATGCCCCGTGTAAGTGTGTGTAGGCTATTTTACTTTTCGGGATAAGATTTACAAGCTTGAAATCTAAACTGCTTTGAACAGGGAACAGGCTCATCTGCCTCAGACCACACTTCTCATTAAGACTGCAATATAAATGTTTTCTGGCCATCATCTTCTCCCACGATACGAACTTAAGCGATGCGCTAACAATAGAAGATTGAATGACCTTAAGGACCTAATCAACACCTGAGACGTGAGATGAGACTCCGCCCTTGTGGCACTTGATTCCTCAACCGGCAAGTACTAACGTCGTTAATGGATGCTTCAACATCTTCCTTCGGTACCTTAAGATTGAAGAATAGGAAACACCTTCCATAAACTAAGGTATGGGAGCTTATGGAAACAATCTGAGAGACTAGGAAAGCTGGAAGGAAGATTCACTCCTTGGTGAACTTTGGCTCAAGCTGGCTACAAGCTGGAATGGATGCGTAAAGGTTTTCTGTTAGTAAAGCATCAAGTACAGTTAAACATACTGACTAAGTTCAGATTCCATATCTTTGGCACTCGGGACAAACTACATGATGCAGTTGCAGATTACTTGGACTAGGACTAGTTCAACCGAACGGCGTCAAGCGCTACCAAAATTCCTTTACAAGAACGAAAACCTAGCCCAAATAGTAATGGAAAGACGCTCAGAACGCTGCGCTGCGCGCTGGCTGAGGCATCCCAGAGGGGGTAAATCAAAGAGGACAATACAATCTTTCATGCTGTAAATGAATAATGCCTTTGTGGACACATACGATTATTTTTAGAAACAATCTTTGATTAGAGGGTCAATATACTCCATGCTTAAGATTCAGGAACGAGAAAGAAGGAGACAGCCAGCCCTTGTTAAATTACGCTGATCTGTTACTATATTGACGGATTCTCCATCCCAGGCATCCGCATCACTTCATTAATTGTGTATGCCTTACGGTGCAGCACCGCCTCTGTCGTGTCTTATCCGTTCGCTAATGGGGATGAATGCAATCCCTGACAGGTAATTTACATACGGTAAGGCACAGTAGGCAGGCAGGCCCTGGCGTTCGAACTAAAATTGAGACTTTGATGAATTTTATCCCGCACTCCACATGCTCCACTCTATCAAACAGTCTGGCCTTAGTCAATACATGGACATACGGTATTGGTACAGAGCAGATCTTAAATCTCCAAAGTCATCAACTTTGTCTACGAATTGCATCAACATTCCTCAATGAATCCCACCCTTGATCGGAAAAGGGGTGACAGAGGGCAGTTTAACCTTCTGTCAGGGAATTAGCTTTTGCGAAGAAGAGGTCACCGCTAAAGACACAAGGACTCGCGCAGATTCTTATCCGACGGGCTATATTAAAATGAGTTATGGTTATTTCAGTCCTACATCATCGGGCAAGGAGGCAGCAAGAGTGGAATTGCCTCAACTAAAAGCTGGGCTCCGCCGCCATCCGTCTCAACGATGAGAGATGAACGGCACTCGACAGAGTCATAGAAAAGAACAGTACCGCATGCAAATTTGCCGAAGAAGCCATACGCTCAAATATGTTCGGTGACCATTTTTGAAACTGAGATAAAACGATAAAAAGGAGAATGATGGTCTTGTGTAGGCTGCTCTTGTGGCTGCAGTCGGCTTTCTCAGGTAATAATATTATGTGTGCGGTTGTAAGAATAATTGCAGGTGGGACACACAGAGTAGCTGTTCACCAACACACCAAGAGCAAAAGTTGAGCAAAACGGCTGTTGCTGCTGCCAAAGCTGTTTATGACTCCGTTGGCAAGGAACTCATGCCAGGGCTACAGAAGACGTTATCAGGCAGTTGTTCAAGAGCAGTTTAAATTAAAATTGCCTGGTGACATGATCGAGCGATGAGAAGGCAATCCACGCATGGAGGAAAACAAGGAGAAAAATTAGTCAAGTCGGAAGAGACGGCGAATACTCCAACGCATATAATGACAGACAGGGTTGTGTTGCGAGGGAGTGTTGCCCTCGAATTATGCAAAGCGAACAGTTTGAAATTAAGAGTGGTTTTTATATACTGAAAACTACCGCGGGCAATTGTCATACGGTGTGTGAAGAATGAAGACCGAAGGAAGAATGGACACCGGACAGGGAGGCTGAGGCTGAAGACAGAAAAGAGAGTTGAAGCTGGTAAGCTGACGATACTTCCTACCGAGGCCGAAGAATCTGCTCAGATTAAATTTACGGACGAACGGAAGATGCAACAGGTGCGTTTAAAAAGCAAAAGCTTGAGCTGATAATTGTGTGTTTTTCTAGCCGACGTTTAATTACTCTGCCACCACGGTGTGTATGAGAAGCGGCGACTTCTTTCTTTCTCTCTCTCCCTCTCTTTCAGACTGTCTTTTTCTTCCTTTCTCATCCTCTTCCTCTTCTGGTAGTCTCGGCTCTCATCCTATTCTCATTATGAGATAAATTGCCGGCAAGACTCAGAATTCCATGCATAGGAGACCTGAGCACATAAGAAGGTGGAAGGAAACGGAGTATGGAAATTAACTACGTGATACACCGCCTTTTAGCCCAGGTATGTGCGCTTGCTTCCGCATTAAAATTCTCAAACCGCACCATCCGCGTAATGCAGGCAGGTAAGCAGAATGGCAGGCAGTATATAACAGGTAACCGAAACCTGATTCAATTCCTGTGTTTACCCAGCCAGGATTCTAGGGATGATGCAAGCAGAACTAAAAGCATCTTTCGCTAATGCAGCTACTGCCGATATGCAAAACCTTTGTGCTCTGATACGACGCTTCATATTTTTTGCACGCCATTCATCAAGAATGAGACTTGAAACCTGATGCTAAACAAAGACCAGCTTAATGCAAAAGCAGTAATCGGTCATGCATCTCCGAATTCATAGGAATCTCATATTGACACTTTGAGCACAGGTGTTCAAAAATGCCAATTTACGACAAGACCAAGCTCTCTATTTCTATACACTGCCACATCAATGTGAGCATACCTGTTGCATTTAATTATCGCCCAGGGAAGAGAAATTGGAATCACTTGAAATAATTATTTAAATGAAATCATTCCACATGAAAAAATAATGGAAACCACTGTGGCAAAAACAATGTCTACAACCTTACACATGCTCGTTGATTGACAGACCGTGAGACACGTTCAGGGTGGCTTGTGCCACCTCAAGTCAAGTTAGCTAGGTCTGCCATTATTGATAGAGAACAAGTTTGCAGCTTGTCCGTCTTCAATCCACGGGGACAAATGTCACCCAGAGTCGCCAATGTGGTGATGACAGCGCCCGGTTTGCAACAACTGCTCTTCCGGCTCTGCTCATCGGCTCATGTACATGTACGTAAGGGCCTGAGTGGAAACTCCTATGGCGTATTGACAACCTGCCATGGCCAATGCCCAAGATCTGGTTTAATCAAGTCCACGGAAAAGAAATTCAGCTTGCAACATGACGGGATGACTGATTCGATAGAATTTAATGTAGAACATGAGCGGACACTTATCCAAAGACTTTTGACGCGAAACTACTTCGCCTGATTTGCATGAGCTGATCTGTTGTTCCCTTCAAGCTGGATCGAGGGATGGAACGTGTCCACTTCTTCTCATCCAGGCTTTGTCTTTATCAGTGCATATAATTACTGCAACAGTTGAGGAAACAAAGCTCCCTTGTCAATGAAAAGCTCAAATTGACATGACACACGGAGGGATTATTACCACATTGGGAAGTGACTCGACAACGTCCACCAACTCCTCTGCAATTGCAACGAGCGCTTCTCTTCGCTCTGTCTTTGCAGAACCTGTGTCTTGCCCAGATTCAGGAGCAGGTTTCCAAGTTCATGTAACTGGGCTCAAATTTCTATCCTCATGAGAGATTTAGTATAAAACTTGCCACAAGTAACGTAAGGTATGAGCGACCACAGGGATTTTGTTACAGGGATTCAACGGTTGCTCGAGCCCAAGCCCGAGCTCTTGATCATCACGATCAAACGCACATGGTAGCTCAAGATGACAGGTATGCAAGTTTAGTTCAAACAAACCTGTGATTTCACCCAAAACCTGAGTAAGAGCTTGGGCTCACGGCACCTGAAATTCAAGTTTCGCAACAAGCCATTCATACGTAACAAGGTTCAACTCTTGCATCCGCACATGCAAACAGAGTTGCAATGTGCCTAGGCTGACTAACTAGCTATCAAAATCGAAAAATTCAATCCAAAGAGTAATTAGCGTAGTTGTACTACACTTGCATTTCATCACAGGAGCAACGACAGACAAAAAAACGTAATCAGGTGGTCAAATTCAATGCGGCACGCAATCACTTGTCTCATCTTCACCTCCATAAGTACCGAGGTATCGATGGTTCAAAAAGCCTTGTTTCAGCCAAAAGGATCCTTGATGCCTTTCTCACGTGCTTCAGTCTGACAATGGGCAAACCTATGGGGTCATTTTGATATTATTGACTGGCTGATAAATGTCCGTGTTTCGTCATAGGCCAAATGGCAACAAGATGAAGATGGTTCTTAAATCGTGTGATTGTAGAGTAGAAATCACAAATGTTTTGCAAGAAGTTCACCAACACACTTACTACATGCTAACTCGAAAAACGTCTACTAAATCACGAAATTGGAAAGTACAACTCCCAGTGTTTTTAGCCCCAAGAGAAGGAATGTCTCTCAAACCTCCAC
>VRMD01000834.1:0-21276 GCA_009872375.1 Sminthurides bifidus | reverse complement strand
GCAGTGCCTACCATTTGATTTCAAAAAGGAAAATGGTTATACCTAAGGACTTGGCTGTTTTTCACCTTGCAGGAATGGTGAGTTTAAGGCTTGATGATTCTGTCTTAGCGTGCCCCAAGATGCTTAAATGTGATGTTTTAGATATCTTATGTATGACTTTATAGATTTATCAGCATTTGCTGCAAAGTCACCGTACCAGTCATTGTTCGCAGGCTTTTGGAACCACGGCGACATTAATTGCCATTCAGTCATTGAAAAATTCCGCAGCATGGAATAAGTGCGCACCTACCCTCAATGTGAATCATTGCCCATGGCAGCCACCAGAGCGTTTGCGAAGGTGCGAAATGCTTAAAGAGCAGCTGGACAGTAAAGCCCTCTCAGATCTTCAGAAAATCAAGCGACTCGCTCCAGAAGAACTGTATTATATGGTCACGATGATAGTAGGAATTTGCACCAGTTCAGTGGCATTCATTCTTTACTTCTTCCTTCCGCTTTACGGACAACTGTGCCTGGGAAAGGCCGTCAGCATCTTTGCGTGCTTCACTTACGCACTTGGAGAATTTTGGAACGTCCAAACGATGCTCCACTACAATAAGCAAGCTAAAGGATCCTACGGCGAGCGTCTCTGCAATCTCGCGTCTGATGCTCCGTTAAAAGATATTGGCAGTAAAAACATTGCTAAATGCTTCAAGGGTTACAAATTCTGCCAAGATCCTATCCTTGGCTTCGTTGGCTGCGGTCTCGCTGGAATAAGCATTTTGTTTCATGGCTTGGCATTATTTTCTGCTGTTTGGGAATGCAGGACCCAAGTTGAACCTTTAGACTGGGGAACTAACGAAAACTTACCGCGAGAAATGCTCATAGTGCGACCAGCACCACCGAAATATGTGCGGTAGCCCACCGAAATGAAAGGGGCAAACGGACCGAAACCTCCTTTGACTACTTACTTAAATGCACTCGGAGAGATCATCGGCTAACTTGCATCGCCCATTATCCAGTCGACGCAACGTCAAGGGCAGGTGTTCTTTCGTTCAGCGTTGGGCTATGCCATAAGCGGATAACTTTTTACTGTTCGCCGTTGAGTTGAAGGATGCGAGTGTATGTTTCCTGATGAGTAACACTGACGAGCAGTGCATTTGTTGCTGCTCACCTGTTATTATTCCCCCAGGCCACACCTTCAAGTGTACGTATGTGCAAAGCACATTTAGTTGGTAGAATTTTGTTCCAAACGCAATTACTTAACTGAGATTTTCACGAAGTCTATGTCCTCTATGTGATAAACTATCATGGCTGCAACGTTCTGGGCAACGCTACTAATAGTGGTATTGTGGGAAGCACATTTTGCAGGTAATAAATAAGTTTTAGTGGGTAATGACAAGTAAACGAAGTTATTTTCATAGCTCGGGTAGAAAGGATTTACATTGGAGGAAATATATTCCTCTTATCATCTGTATACTGTAGCAGCACGTATAGAAGTAATTTCAGCAGTTGAATGGATTTTGATCACACAGATTGCATTCGTTGCTACCAATGCAGTTCATCTGACGAAAAGGATTCGTGTGGAGTGTATGGAGGATTTGACCCTGATCGGCATGTGCCTGTAGATTGCCAAGGAGATGAGGCACATACCCCCGGAACGATGTGCATCAAAATAACCCAACAAAGTCCTAGGGGCTTCATTTGGGATGGAAGGTAAAGCATACCAATTGCGCACGTTGACCTGCCTAGCGCCTAGGGTTACACCCTTGATTTATGACACCAGTGGACGGACGATTGATTGACACTTGACATTTGCCTTTCACTTTTACTCTGAGTTTCCTCAATGAATGATAAAGTTCAGTGAACTTAAAACTTACCCTTTCTAATTTTTCAGATGGAGGCAGGTAATACGGCGATGCACTAGCGTCGCGGATACCGGTGTTACTGGAGTTTGCAACTGGGGAATACATAAAAATGGTGTTTATTGGGAGCAATGCTACTGCTCAGAAGACGGTTGTAACTCTTCAGGTCGACTAAAACCTTCGTATTTCGGTGCCTTGGCTCTGCTTAGTATAGTAGGGTATAGATGGGCTACTGCGATGATCTTACATTGAATTACTGTTGCGGTCAAGCGCTGATTGTTTAGACTTAGCGCTTTGATTTCACCTCAAAGTAGCCAAAATATTTTTTGCATCTCAAATCATGACAATTTCGTAATAATGTTAAGTGGAAATGGCAGTTTTAGCATGTCAGGGGAGCTACGAAAGATTCTGAGCTGCTATATAGGATAAATGTCTGTACTGACATTCTGATTGTACATGTACTTCCGTCCAAACTTTTATATATTGTTATTGTTAATACATTTTGTAATCGCTTTCAATCCATGACTTAGTGACATGAGGAGCAGATAATGTTTAATAAATATTTATTTAAATGGATTCAACGTCCTGCTCATGGCGACGAATTACTACATATACTCTTTCCAATTGATCTTAAACTTTTCGAAAGAGTAACTCGTATAAGCTTGCGTCTTTAGGACAAACTGGGATGGATCTTTTCCTGTTACACGCTTGCTGACGATGTCTTTAATGTATGCGGCAAAATTTCCCTCCAAAGCGTCCGTGCTCATATTCAACTGAAACGAATACTCTTCGTTAATGCCTTAAAAAACTGGAGCAAGAACTGTCTTTACACGGAAATAGTTAAAACTTACAAATCCTAGGCATGCTTCTATGTAGCCAAAGTCTGGTTCTTGATCGCTGTGCTGTACTCTGACGGTGACGCATTTCTGCAGTGTATTAATAACTTGAGGCAGATCAGCTCCAATAGTTTTAGTTTTTAACGAAGGGAAATTTTTTTTAAGGATTCCTCTTATGGCAGTCAGTTCGGTTATGGCCATTGGATGCGCTACGACGTAATCATATTCGAGAGGTTTCACTTCTCCTTTCTGAAACATCAAGGTGTTAGCATAGAAAATCAAGGCTAGTGGTGCTGGACAGAATTGGAACAAAAAATATTCAAATGCATTAACTTTACCAGAACAGCGGCCACTAATTCTTTCCCGCCAGCTTTATCAGCACCTGCTTGGATAGCACTTGAAATCTGATCAGCATTTTCTTCACAAAACGCTAAAACCGTAGGCTTCGACATGCCTTCCAATAGAAATGATTCTCGAAGCTCAATTAATGATTTCCAGGGATCCATGAATCTGCAAATTAATAGAGCCAATATTATTTCTAGCATTCTTTCGTTAAAATAGTTTATGTAAGTAACGTAATCGGTGTAAAGGTAAGAGCATTCACTTGTTAGGTCGGTTTGGATACACCAGGTCGATGTCTCACACGAATCATAAGCGGAACCGCAGGTTTATTATAAACGGTAGGATGATGCGTTTCACGGTGAAACTGAAGTGCATCTTTAAAAGAGTATTCTAAAGTCCTAAACTTTCGATGAAAAAAAACATCATCGATTGCTTCTGGATAATGACTGTCATCAAACGGCCGCTGCTTCACATGAACTAACCTACAGCAATACAATATAAGCAGTGGTCATCAATTATCTTTTATTCTAGTCCAGAGTCGTATAAAACTATGCCTTATGACGAAAAGATGGACTTACTCTTTCTGTTTTCCAAACATAAACTTTTTCTTGGGCTCCACAACTTTTTCTTCTTTCCGTTTNCTTACTCTTTCTGTTTTCCAAACATAAACTTTTTCTTGGGCTCCACAACTTTTTCTTCTTTCCGTTTCTTCTTTAACTTGGCCCTCCGCTCTCGAGTACCCTTACGAGCAGCATATTCTCTCACACCAATTGATAATCCTCCGGCTAAATTAGTTATTGATGGTTTCGCAACCTTTAAAGAGCTGAATAATGTGGCCAGCATAGTAAAGTTAAAATTGCACAGCTGAATTAACAAAATGAACTGGGTATAAAACTTTTGTTTCAAGTTTGTGCTTGAAAACTACAGTTTTGTATCGAAAAATTAACTGAATTCTTTTCCTATGACTTACTAGCAGTGCATTATATGCCTCTTACATTCTTGCAAAAAAGAGACGAGATTTTAAACACATGCCCGATTTGTCATGTGACTGAATTCCTGATACACTTGGTGCCACGTAACTTGTGCACAGATGGATAATCTTGGGTTGCGGAAGAGCATCCCACGGTCCCCATTCGACTTGTATGCAATGACATTTGCACCAGGTGAGCTGCCCTGGTTTGATGTTGTTGATCCCCCAGCAATGTTTTTAAATTTCCACGGCGCGAATCATCACGGGTTAACGGACAAATTTTATCAGCCGGAAAACAGCGGGCTGCGATCGAGAAGTAAAACCTGAATGATGTTGTTGATCCCCCAGCAATGTTTTTAAATTTCCACGGCGCGAATCATCACGGGTTAACGGACAAATTTTATCAGCCGGAAAACAGCGGGCTGCGATGGGGATTGCTATTTCATGGAGGGCATTAAAAATGGAGGGCATAGATTTTGCCCTCCATTCTCATTAAAATGCATTGTGAAGCCCTCCATTCCTCCAAACTGCCCTCCACTTGTTGATTTCACCGTATAACTGCCCTCCACGTAGTTATAAGAGCGTATAACAGCCCTCCAGTTGCTGATTTCAGCGTATAACCGCACTTCACCTTGTGGCAGTGTTATTAAAATTAAGGTTAGGTTGAAATGCCCGAAGGGCTAGAAGCTGCCCTTTGCTGAAAGCTGCCCTTTAATACATGGTGGTCATGCTCGTGATGCGTGGGGCTTCCGGTGAACCTTGTCTAAAATTAGGTTAGGTTGAAATGCCCGAAGGGCTAGAAGCTGCCCTGAGAGTGGAGGGCAGATATACGTGGAAAACAGCAAATGGAGGGCAGTTTGGTCTAATGGAGGGCTTCACAATGTATTTCAATGAGAATGGAGGGCTAAACCTTTGCCCTCCATTTTTGATGCCCTCCATGAAAAAGTAACATCCATGCCAAAAGATACTGCATCAGTTTGGTCTAATGGAGGGCTTCACAATGTATTTCAATGAGAATGGAGGGCTAAACCTTTGCCCTCCATTTTTGATGCCCTCCATGAAAAAGTAACATCCGGCTGCGATCGAGAAGTAAAACCTGAACGGCCAATCTGTCATATATGTACACATTCTCTGCAAGCGGCTTCGGGCCTAAGAGTTGTAAAACTTAACGGCTATCTTTAATAATTGTTAAAAATTCGGAAATTGTTGCCCTAAAATATTGCCATAGTTACATTATCTAACAGTCTCGCAACCAGAAAATTACAAGTGATTTTCAAAAGAAACATTAAAAACGGTGCAAATCTTTAAAAACTTTGTATAGTTTTCTCTAGATTTGTATTGCCATAGTTACATTCTCTAACAGTCTCGCAACCAGAAAATTACAAGTGATTTTCAAAAGAAACATTAAAAACGGTGCAAATCTTTAAAAACTTTGTATAGTTTTCTCTAGATTTGTCATGCCAGTTTGCAAGTCTTATCAGAGTTTATCGAATTCTACGGGTCCAAGTTCTACAGGATAGGGGTTGCAAAAAGAGGTGAAGTGCTGTGTGTATGTTGAATTAACTTTATTGACTGAAGAGATTGGAAAGGGCGGGATGCTAGCAAGTACCACCTAATGCTTAGTTTTTGTCCCTAATTTGCATCTCACAATGGATTTGCATTTGAATAGGCCGTTGCCAGCGTGATTTGAGTGACTCTGTAGCAGAATTTCCATTTTGTGGAAAGCAGTGAATGATTACTAGAAGCATTACCTCAGCGGTGAAAGTGAACATTTGTTATAATGAGAAATTTTACCATCGCCAATCTGAAGTTGTGAAAATCGCAGCACGTCAGATTACTCGCTTGAGCATTTTCTCAATGGATACGAGATTCTCCGTAGCCAATTCCACTCTTAAAATCTTTTACCGTGTGCTTCTTTTATGATTTTCTGCAGACAGCGTTAAGGCGAAAGAGGTAGTAACGTGGTAAGTGTGGAAAACCTGTAGCAACGATCATTTTCGAATATTTGCGTCCAATAGTACAACTCTAACGGTACGTTGTGTTACCTTTGACGCTAATTCGCTGTACTTTGTGGATACAGATAATTTATTTTTCTTCTGGCTCCAATCCTCGGTCTGCAACAATGGAGAACGAAAATCCGCGTGGGCTATCCCGAAACCATCCTTATAAGAACAATTCCCCCGGTCGATCACAGTTTCGAGTTGGAATCACTCACAATTTTTTCTCATTTTCCAACAACACGAATTCTCTGTTTCCGCAGCAGCAAAGCCCCGTTTGCAGCAAGCAGGTGGAAGGCAACCAATTTACCCGCTCCTCATATGATACCAGTAGTCGCAGTTCGACTATCCCAATGAAGCGTCAACCTTTTCAAGATTTGACCGCCAATGTGACCAACAGATTTATTAAACTTCCTTCATCATGCAAGATAGCAGAATCATCTGTTACATTAGTTCCAGACGCAGTTGAGGTACTTCGGGCACAGCCTAGGCTCTCCCTGAGCTACGGTGAGCCGATGGATAACTCGCCGTCAGTGTCATCAAAATCCGAAAATGTGGACAGCATCGATGAAACTAGTGGGCATGGAAGCAGTGATGTGAATATGAGCATTTGTGAGGAGACTGCCAGTCCATCTTCCGATTCTGTACTATACGAAGCTTCAAAACCGAGTCTTGTCAGGCAACCAGACTATTGGAAGGACATCCTGACCCATTGGACCCAAACACAGCATCGCGTTCGCCCGCGCAAATACATGGAAAAACAGCATGAAATCTCGTACAGGATGCGTTCTATTCTGATTGATTGGCTCGTTGAGGTAGCACAGGAGTTCGAATGCAGTCAGGAAACCCTGTTTCTAGCATCAAGTATTGTAGATCGATTTCTGTCAAAAATGAGTGTCCCGAGGAACAAATTGCAGTTAATTGGCACAAGTTCTTTATTTATTGCCTGCAAGTACGAAGAACCTAACCCTCCTGGGATTAAAGATTTTGTCTACATCACGGATGACACATATTCCAAGGAACAGGTTGGTCATGAGCATTCCTCGTCCAGCAGTATTATTTGGGCTTTTAATTGACGATTGTTTCAACTTCTTCGCAGATTCTGAGAATGGAGCTCATAATACTTCAAGCTTTGGATTTTGACTTACTACCGCCCACATCGTATGATTTTGCAAAAGCTTTGTGCTCGCTACTTCAACTAGATAAACGAGCCACACATTTAGCGATGTATCTGGCTGAGCTGGCTTTAATAGATGGCGAAAATTTTACAACCGTCCTGCCTAGTTTGATTGGAACTAGTGCAGTCGCATTAGGGAGATGGGCCTATTATGTAAGTACTACCTCCGAGTACTGTGTAACTTTTGATCTTTTGAAAAGAAACGGACCTTAATTTTTTACATTTTTTCAACACAGGACACTTTTTGGGATGACTTTTTGTGCTCTTTGACACCACATGTCAAAGCTGACGTACAAAAGTGTGCTTCTCTATTGCGTGCGGATTTCTATGCAGCACCATCATCCCAGCACAAAACGGTATTTGAAAAGTACAAATCAGAAGCTTTTAGTTCGGTCGCGATCTGCAACCATTTGGAAAAACTTCCTTGGGGTTAAGGAAAGACTTTAACTTAGAATCATCTCGGCGTTTGGACTCTCATTTAATAATTTTTTATCGATTTTGGATTTCAGTTCTATTAATTACCATATTAATTTAAGCGCAATTTTCCAGTTCGTACTACGAATACGTTTATAAGTTCCTGCGATACTTTTCGATTTTATAATCATCGCTACTATCTTCATAATGATTTATTATAGCCTGTTTTCAGGGAAACTGCATTTATTTTTCTACATTCATACAGATACCAATGAATAGCAATTCTGTTGCCCGTTTACCCATAGAGTTGTAAATACTAAATGAGTATTTATTTCATATGAAGCGCGTATAAGTGTGTAATATTTGATGAACGTAAAGCTTTTTGTCGCAATTTCAAGGGCTTATTACCCGTCATATCCATGACGCGGGCTACCGACAAACTTCAATAGTTTGTTTATAAACTGTCATCTTCGTTTAATTTGAGTTGTACAATCGAATTACCAAATCTTAGCTATCCAATCGTGTTGGCCGTGAAACGTAATCGTGAATGTCTTTATCATTAACTTTCTATGGTAGCGAATGTGTATGTAAAAAAATTACCGCTGCGACTTTGACTTGAATGAGCAATTCATAAAGAAAGTATTGCAACATTTAAATAGAATTTCACTCATTCGCCGTTTAATACTCCATCTTGACTCCCGCAAAGGTTTCAAAATTCAATTTCTCAAGAAGCGACTGTTCTTAAGTTTTTCATGAAATAGTAACATCATTTTCGAGACAGATATGAGAAGATGTACAATTCAAATTTTCAGATAGTTTGATTTTTATCACCTGGTCATTAATTTACACATAATTGAGAATGGTGCAAGCGCACAGAATTTTATAACAACTCAGTCATTCTTAAAACATTCGCGTTTGTCATGTTGGACTCACACCGTCTTCAGTTCATGTACCAAAAGTGAAGAAACCCGGAATATACACTGTAGGATATTTTGTAATATTTCGTATGAGGATTAAAAAAACTCGTTTTATCCTGCCAGCGTAACTATCGCCATCCTCATCCTTCTGTTCTATCGCATACTACTCGGAGTCACAAATTGATAGAATGATACATTACTACTTCAACTGCGAAGGAAATACAAATGTATCTTGCTGCATCGTAATCTAGTGCGTCGATGTTGAAAACAGCGTATCCAAACACTGTTAGGCACGGTAGTACAGCAACTTTACAATTTCGTGACACCTTAATTCTATTTGTAAATTTACATGAACTTTCAAAGAGATAATTTGCATGTAATACGAAAAATAGGAGTCATGCGTAATGCAAAAGGAAACCTTAGATGCATTGCTTGGACAAAATTAGTTATCAATAGTTAATATTTTTGTAAATTTGTTGGTTTGTATTTTTTATAGTATTTTATAACGTCCCAAATCTCTCTCCGACCTAAAGATCCATTTCAAATTGCTCAGTATCCGTTGAAACGGTGTTGGCTGATTCACCTGTCAAAATAAAATACATGTAAGTCCTAACTTCAAAAAAACCTGCGTTCAAAAAACGCCGAAAATGAAAGTTAGCAGTGTTTGCTAATACTTACGCCTTTTATCAGCGATTTTTTCGCCACTAATTGCAGTATTATTGTTATCAGGGACAATGAGACCAGAAGGTGGCATCGATTTCGTGGGTGACACACCAGGAATAAACTGAATATTCTTGGGAGGCGTTTTGGCCATCGGTGAGTTTCTAAGTTGCATCAGAAAAGCCCTCTCGTAGACAATTCTAGTACCTGTAACATGACAATACACCATTTAGCATTATAAATAATATTTTGAAGAGGTACTAACCAAAGTAACCGAGGTACTAGCGAGTTTTTTATTTTTCAAATTCCATGTCCTCAATCAAGAGCCTCGAAATTACATACTTTAAACTTAAACTCCAACAACGATCATGTGTAACTAAGCGATTTCCGATTCTAAGTTACTTCCATTCCCACTTCTCTATGGCATCATGAAATGATGAGGTCTTTACTCTTTTTATACGTATATATATATATAGATATAAAGATCGTTAAAATAATCTGAACAGCGACAAAAGAACAACAAAACATGTATCAAATCCTCGCAGCAACTGTTAATTGCCAGATGAGAGCTAAGCTAAGGCTAACGGGGGTAATATCTTGTTTGCCCACACTACAGAAATCCTCTGCAAGTCAAACTGTGAGCACAGAACCACAAATTTCATTTCACCATCAAGTTCGTGCTGTTGCAATGATCTTACCTCTAAATATCAGAAATTGGAAATGGCTATAGGACATACAGAAGCAGAGGCACAAATTACGTGATAGGAAAGATCAGTTTCCCCAAGGGCAATTCGACCTATCAACGCCCTCAATGCTCTTGCCATTTCGTACGTAACCTTCAGTACATAAGAAAATGCGACAAGTGTCTCATGCAAGATGCCCATTAACGTTGAGTACAATCGGTGAATTAACATCGGGAATAGCCTAAATGGAGATACTACAGCAATCGCTTCAATCCAGCATCTTGGCACTGTACGGTACACATTGTGAAGCCTTTACCAGCCGCTAGTGTCATTATTTCAAGATACTCGATGTTAATCAACACAGACATGTAATTGAGTCTAAAATTCGCAAATATGGAATTGCGGTATACAATCCTATTAATTCCTTTAAAAATTGATCTATATTCAATGCAGTGTCTACAAACGTGGTGAATCCTCGGCTCAACCCAATAAAACTCTTACAAAACCCGACGCCTGCGTACTGGTGCAAGGTTACTACAAGGAGCGCGTGCAAGAAATCACACACTTTCCGTGAAAAAGCTATATGTTGTTTGTGTCCTTCATTTCAGAAAGTCTGCTGCTGTGTGGATACAGTCCGCAAAAAGAACAGCGATGCTCTACAAGATTACATTGCTCGCTAAATCGTACGTCTGAAAGTTGAAATTATCAGTAAACAATACACAGGAACGGCGAAGGTTTAGAGATGGGGACAAAAGCTGGCATTTCCAAAAAACTGAAAGAAGAAACTCTAGCATCAATTTAAACAATGCCGTCACTCGACCTCCTTCATCCCACTCGAAAGATACTGATTCTAAGAGCACACGTGATCTATCTGATGCGCATGATAATAAATCGCTAGATCTAATCGTTTATGTCTTCCGTCCAGCGTTTTAAATTTAAGCCTCTCAAGTGCGAAACCAATACTTTTGGCTGTAATTTTAAAACCTATGCCATTGCTATCAAGAACTAGAAGTGTAATTCAACACTGCCATCACAATTACCCAACTTTGGCTACATACACAAAGCTAACCGGCCTCGGAAGTTTTCATCACATTCAGCTACAGAAGAGAATCACATGTGGAATAATGCGCAGCTGAAATCTATTTGCTGAAAGCACGCAAACCTATCAACATCACCAAAGCCTTTGAAACCGACAAACCGCTCTAGTCATTGACTCTTTCCCAGATCCATTTACATGATCCAATTCTAAAGCTTCCTACCAGGGTAAAGCTAATCAAACGATTCTTCTCGAATGTGCCAACTGCTTCTGATTCTGCTTTCAAAACTTGATCGGTTAATCTGCCTGGAATACTCAAACTAGCTCCAGTTAACCAGAGATGGTTTAATTTTACAACTTACCTCCGGGAGTGGTAGAATAGATAGTTCCTCCGGGGGTGGTCGAATAATCATTGGGTAACTGACTTGCACTGTTTATGACCATCCTCCGGGAAGGAATGGCCTGGCTTTGCGTAACTTGCCTAGCGACGGGACTTAGACTCATGGCTGTAGAATTTGAAGCAGGTTGGCTGACTCCTGAAGAATGCAAATAGTAAACCGGGCACAAGGACAGCTTCCAGGAATGAATTAGCAAATTATCCCGGCGACTCTTCTAGTAAATTGGCTAGCCACAGCAAGGGATCCTTAAAGACTTGATGAATATTGTTCCACCGCAGCCGTAAGGATGAAACACACTTGTATTTATCTTATCCGTGTGGGACTCCGTATCGCGATCAAGTTGAACGACCAAATCCTCCTTATTATTTGGCGGCAGGTATGTTGCTAATGAAGGCAGCTCGTGTGTCGAATGTAGATCGTCAGCGCCGTCGTCGGTACAACAAACTTTGTTCTGGGCGACCTCAAACCGGGATGAGTCAAATCAACAAGGCGATGAGTTGTTGTCAAAACCACGACGACTTACTACTACAGATTACTTACAATGCGGAAACTTTTGAGCAATCAAGTACAATGTGTGTCTATCTTCATAGAAGATGATGAAATTAACTAGACTGATTTTGTCAATCGCTATATATTCCAGAAACAATGTCGGCTCTACCGCTCCTTATAGCCTTCTGACTTGGTCGATGGACAATGAGCTCGCAAAGTTTTTTTGCTTCCTCTAATACAGATACTGATACAGCTCCTGAGAATCACACCGGCGCGACGTAGTCTCTACAGACAAGTACTTTGAATGTAATCTCCTGTTTAAGGCTCCAGTGTCGTATGTTGAAGGAGAGGAGTGTTAATGTACGTATCCACAGAATGAAGTATTCTGATTGATTACTTACTTATTAGCTTGTAAACTAATGACAAAGGTCCGGAAGCAATGACTGGTACTAATTCCCTTCAACAGTCTCGTGCCAAGTACGATGACGCCGTGGGAATAAGTTGGCGAAAAACTTTCAAGTTTCACAGTATATAATATATAAATGTAAATATATTTTCCTTATTCTAAACACTGAGTTGTGTTGCAGCAAAGTAACTCTCCGCCTTTGTCAATATTGATCACACTACGTAAACTGATTCGATGTAGCTCGTCTTACTACAAGATATAGCTGGATTGACACCGATTGATTGAATCGTCGGCAAAGTGACAAGATTATTGGGCAAATGTCTACACTAATTAAGCACGAGTAAGTTGATTGAGCTTGAACTCAAGGCCCAAGACCAGAGTACAATTATTGTTATAATCCTTATTATTAACTACCTATAGTATAGATAGAGTCTCCCTCGTGTGCGGATAGCAACAACAACAACAACAACAAGAGGCTATCACGATCTCGACTGAAGTGTGCTCAAACAAAGGACCTTATGTATATACTACTAGCACAGCTGCGTGTTCGCCAGAGATGTTCCAGAAAAGTTGACTACGGTTTCCAAAAAATAACAGGCTTCTGAGAAAATAACTACCAGAGCAATAAATACAAGTTGAAACGGAGAATCCGAAAAAGACAACCTCAACTGTTGTTACTCAGATAACTATTACTAGCTGTTTAAAGTACGAGGAAGGTTTTCACAGAAGAAAGATGAGAAGAGTTCAACACGAGCACACACGCATTCGGATACAAGGAGTTGTAGCAACTGGGCTCGTCTTCCTCAACCTTCAGTTTTATTATCGCATCGTTCCACCCTTACCCTCCTGTACAGACCGTAGCCACGAACGTGAAGGAGCTAGCTATCGCCTTAATGCTTGTTACTAGCGCCAGGTTCTGTCGGCCACAGTCACTGCTGCTCCACCATAGCCCAGCTTCCCAGCTCGTACTCCGTGGCCGTCAGTTTACCAAACACATGTGCATGCATACATACCTAGGAAACCGACGGCTTGCGCTTGCCACTATACAGTACATTTACTTGTTAGTACCCTATTGCTTTAAACTTTGCTGCTGTGGACCATTTATTATGGCATGTACCAGATCGCCTCCTCCTTCAATATCTCCATCCCAACCATCCTCTGCTAGACCGCTGTGCTGTCTCTGTCCAAGGTTGTCATATCTACGTCCAATGCTCGGGCTCCCTCCTCCCGAATCTATGTTCTAGTTATAAGCCTTGATGAGATCCCTCATCTTGCTGGCCACCACGACACCTCTTCACATCATTTCACATAATAACTTCTAGCTGCTTTAAAACTATTTACCCACCGTAGTATTTACCCCCGAATCATGCTTCGCAAAAATTAAGCCGATTGGAACCTAATCATCTGCTCCGTGCATGCATGCTCGTTTAGAAGCGAGTTTTGTGCGTATGCATCGTAATTGCTCCTCCGTGTCCAGGTGTACATAGGCTGATTGGTGTATACCTTTGTATACCGGAGAGGAAAATAAGTAAATATTTCCTTTCATCCTAATTCCCTAACTATATTATCTGTCTTCCCCTTTCTTTCCTTTGGCTGGTCACGAAAAGCTTAGGCCATGCTGCCATCATTTAGTATGATGATTATCTTGATCAACTGACTCGAAATGGGAGTACGTGCGAAATATGTTGTTGTCATTCAGCATCGCAGACTGCGGGGAGATTCGGAGATATGTGTGAATATCCACGTTCCTTGTTTACTATCTGCTCCACCACGTGAACTACTAATGTCCCTCTCTTTGGAACCTCAAGAATTTTTTTGCATGACTGGCAAGCTTTAGCATCTAAAAGGATTGCAAGACGCGTGGAAACGCAGTTTCCGAAACTGAATGCAAACACTGACGAAATTGAAGAGATCTGATCTGCTTCTGTCGCAATTCTAGCTGAAATGCGCAATTTCTAAGCAATTAACACGTGACAGGTTGGCGGCATTGTATTGTTAGAGCGATTCATCTCCAACCGCACACAAATACCCATCCAGTTGAGCCGTGCTTGTGAAACATCTCCAGGTGCCAGGTATTAAGTTAGTGTATCTAACGTTTGCACCTGCAAGCGTCCTATTCAAGACACGGCTGTAGCGTAAGTAGGGCAAGTATTGCAGCTGCTGGAAGCATGGGAGCTGGAAGGTGTTTCGCAAACTCTTTTTAATCCAGGTTAGACAAAGAGATACAATTTGCCAATTCATTGAGCAAATTTTGCGCTTCTTGCAACCTCCGCACAATCATGCTTCATTTGTCTACTGGTCGCACACATACATATGCGTGGAAAAGTACAGTGTGGAAGCAAAGTAGTTGTAGTTGTTGTATACAAGTTTCCACTTGCTTCAGCGCCCATGTAGCAAATTACATGATGCGCACGACACCATTAAAAAACGGAGGTAAGCAAGTTAAGTTGTGCGAAAGTGCTTTTGTTTCCAGCTCTTTCCTCCCATGTCCAAGCGTATTGTCTTGAGTGGTTGTCTGTCAAGTATTCGGGAGGAATGTGTGAGGGAAATTGGCAACAGCTATTTTCATTCACTTTATCTTGGAAATCGCTGCGGAAATGCTCATTCGTGAATGGGTCAACTTTTTTGCGAGTGGACGAGCGAGACCTGAGACGCAAATCTGGAATAAGTCAAGTTAGTATTGTTTTATGTCGGAGCACGTGGAAGTGTGTACTATCGCACTAGTGGTTTCAAGGCCTCGTCTCTTTTACTTGTTTGCCAAAGCTGAGATTGGCTCGTTGAGTCTATGGTCTCATGATTAGTTCGTAGTACACTCAAGACCTGTTAGTTACCTAAGAGGAGGAATGCCATTTTTCCTTTTCCAGAGGGCTGCTATGACATCATTTCAAGTTGCTCCTGCTGTTGCTATGCGCTAGGAGAAACACGGCACAACTCGAGCTACTTATAGCATAGCCTATGGCCATTGTCATGTATTCTCAGCAATTCAGTCCAGGATTGCACACGTTCGTTTGCGTAATTTATGGCCAGCCCGACGGGATGTACTAGCTGGCTAAAGATGGTTGGAGTCGGGCTTGGAATAGCTGGGGTGATGATGAAAGATTGGACGGAGACGCTGAGAAAGATAAAAACGCCAGGACAAGTATTAGCTTTTGTATTGGGCCTTAAACCTCGCTCTGGATGTTGCATACAATGCAAGGGACCAGAGGAGTGATCCCATCTGTTGTGCAAAGCAAAGGTGAAGTTTGCTTAAGATTCATGAGATTCGCAGATGCATGCAATCTGGAGATTGAAGATGTGACACTGTCCGTCAAAGCTGCGGCTGACGTAAATAGTAAACACGCGGAATGCAAATCTTTCTGATGCAATGATTAAGCACGCTGTGTAAACATCGAAGCGAGCCGGAAATCCTTCGGTCACTATTACCACGTGGCAACTATTTATAGAGAGGGCTGCAGCAGCATGAAGCAGAGCGAGGCGAATTGCGTGTCATATAATTGGATGAGATGCATTAGAATATGAAATTTGTCGAAGCCGTTCAAGTTTTCGGATGATTGGCTAGCACTAGTATTGCATAAAGAGCTTTCATGGAACATGAGCTACCTCTGGCCGTTGCCATGGCCTTTCCTGTATTCAGTGCTTTATTACTAACTTCCTTCGTGACAGTGACAGGCTTTTACGGCTCTTGCAAAATGGATGCAAATTTCCAGAACGGCCGAAGTTGAGAACTTGAGCCAGTTAGTCACAAACAAGTCAAAGTGAGATCTTTATCGCACAAATTTTCACATCACATTACAGGTTTTAATCCAGCAAATACTGCGCTGCGGAGCGGTGGAAGGAGACGTAGGCATTGGCAATAATTTTTTTACAGTCCGACTGAGACTTTGATTGATCTGCCGACTGGAAGGCAGACTTCAATTCGCAGGGTAGTTTGTGCGAATGCAGTCGCTTGTCAAGAGCACTCAAGAAAGTACAACTGGTAAACAAACAAGACTCGGTGCATGCAGGCTGCTGGAGATTTCAATGAAGTGGTTTGTTCCTCATGTCAGATAAGAAGTAAGGTAAGGCGTTAATTTCGCTCCAATCTCCAATGCTGGGCTGAAGTAGCTGACAAGGCGATTTGCCAAGCCGAAATCTAGTATCTCCATCAGCAAGTCTATGCTACGCTTGATGAGATTTGGAGTCATGCTGGCAAGGCAACCACGCCACTCCAACTCCAGCGTCTGGATATACTTAAGGGAAGGCGTACAAGGGGGCTTTCAAGCCCAAAAAGGTTGAGCTGACGACTAGTTGGCCGAGAAAAAAGACGCAATACAAAGTTTAATGCGGAGTGCGAAAACTTGCGAATTCTTACAGGCTAGCTCGCAAATTATCTATTCTCTCCATGCTCCTACGACGTAGTTGCGATTTCTTACCGAGTTGCTGCGCATTTGATTCCGGGCGCGGTGGTATAGACGTGTCTTTGCGGTGTGTTAGGCACGCAGGGAGCGCCTTTAAGCAGGTCGTATTTTGCAAGGTTTGCAGCAACGAGCGCTCGAATTTTGCAAAACAAAAGCTGTTTCAAGCCTCTCGTCCTAATCATTACTAATCATGTTTAACTGCAGGATCAAGTAGCAAAATGTAAACATTACCAGTGCAGTGCGAATGCGAATTTAATAACATACGAAACATATGTAGGCTTGATGCTACCGTGTTACAATTCAGAGCCAATGTAGGGAATAAAGTCTTTTAAGTCAGGCAAGCTCACAGAAAGAATCGCGTTGTACTCCTAGGGACATTCGGCCTGCCTGGAGTGGGAGGCTGACTGAGTAAAATTGCGAATTGCGAATCTACAGTTTCATTCCGAGGGAGAGAAGATCGCATAACACTTTTGTGCCATTGCATCTTCTTGTTTGTTTGGGTTCTGGAAGGAGAAGATGAGCAGGCTCGACATTTGCCGATGTCTGATTCTCTCATCGGTTGCTGATGGAAAGCTCCTATCCTTTCTGACGAGATGTCGTTGTTTAGCATTGGAAAATCCGTCAGGTTAAATTACAGGCCACGTTGAGTATATGTGATCGAGCAGGAGAGAATTCTCGAGTGGAATACACCGTTGCCCAATTATTCCCCATCTCACAATTCCATGCAGCCGGCCGCATATAGCATCTTTCCGTGGGTTTAAAAAGGTCGCTAAACGTTTGCAGCAGATCGTATTTTACGGACGCCAAGCGCTGGCAGAAACGATTTGTGCACAGGATGCCAAATAGCTTGCAAAGTTCAACGTTCAGCCACTCTAAAACATTCTGATAGCTCGGAGCAATGTGAATTTTGCCGTTTGGAAGGTCAAAACTCACGTTTTTCTGCATGATGCATCGGCGACGTCTTGATGACATTCGTACATTTGATGATAACTTGTTAAATGTAATCTTACATACTGGGTAACTTATATCGCTTTTATGCCTTAACGCCTCTTTACGCAAGCACAACTTAAGTACAGATCAATTTTCTCCCCGGCATTTGTGTTGAGATCACCAGTGGAAAGATTACCGAGGTCCAAAACCAGAGCTTTTTCAGCTATTACCATTCAAGTTATCGCATAGCTGTGACATACTTAAATGTTGGGGTGAATGTCATTCGAGAAAGCACTTATGGACACTATTCTCAGGATGCAGCGCTAGAAGAGCAAAATTTATTTAGCGAATGTTGGAGTTGGACAACAAGCTCTCCTGCTGTCTCTGCAATTTTTAACTGCTGAGATGACTCTTTTATAGACAGGATTAGTCATGTCAAACGAAACGATAAAGGAGTGTATTTGAGTAAGTGTTCCAAATCTGAAACAGCCTTTCAGAGCTTGGCAGAGGTGAGTCATAGGGCGCAGCAATGCATTGGCCTGGATTAATGCTGGAACAACATCAGGAGAAGTTCAATTAACTAAGCTTGAATTTCAGTTTGTTCACCTGCCTTGTGGTTTCGGAGGCTATGAGTGATGATGAACTCCGTAGCATTAATAGTGTTATGACACATGATTAAGCATTTCCCTCACTAATAATAATATCAGCTACCACTGCATCACAGAGATGACTAAAGCCAGTTTGCTAGTCTTAACTTATAACGCTGTTGTTCGGAGAAAAACATTGAGGGAGCATGCTATCCATTTATGAGGTGAAAGCGAAGGTACTTGTAATCGAAGACACACGCAAGAGTTTGCGGAGTAATGCCATGAAATGCGCAATAGTTTATTAGCTGCGGTTGGTTGTTTGTTTTAAGTAGGTCTTATAGAAAAGCTGATACGACTGGCACTAGCGATACAATGACTAATGGAGCCTTTGATTGTCTCACACTAATTGGACTTGAAGCAGTGAGAATCATCACGGTGTGGCTCTGTAGCTTCATATTACGCAAGCAATATCAACAATGATTTCGAGTTAAGAGTATTATACAAATGCCATTACAATCCTGTAGTTATTGCAAGCTACGCAAGGTACTGGTAGTATATACGAGACAAGGATTAATTGTAGAGCAAATCATGCTGTGACTTAAGCTGCACTTTCTTGTGCTGGAAGATTCTTGGAAATTATTGTAATTACTTACGCATATAGAATTATCTAAGTAATAATAATAGTTTTCCATGTCAATAACTAATACTCTACAAAGAATATTTACAATTTTGCGGACCAGCAAGTGCGAAAAACTCTAAAAACTAGTTCTAGGTCAACATTATTTTGCAAATAACAGCATTGAATCAGCTGCTGAGTTCTGGGAAAAAATATTTCATTAATGATCAGAAAATCCTGGATGTGGATCGCATCGCACAGAATCGATTTTTTCTGAAAAAATCTCCCAAAAAATGAGCTGATGACAAATTTTAACTAGTATAAGAAATAGATAACGTACTGACTCATTCTTGAAGAAATTACTACCGCGCTATGAATATGACTCGTTTTGTATCAGTTTTGAGCTGATTGACAATGTTAATCTTAATTTGATAAAAACTTGATGCAATATATTTACTGTTGCTGTTTCAACATAATTAGACAATAACCATTTAAAAGGTTATTTGATAGTCATAATTCTGAAAATGGGAAATTTTGGGACTCGATTCTCTTTCTTGCAACTTGGGTTTTAAGAAGAATAAAAAAGTAAACGAGTAACACAGTAACAATTCTGACGGAGCAGCGACGATTTGGCGGAGCAATGTGATGACGTGAATCAGTTCAAATTAAAAGTGACTTCAGCATTGGCTGACAGATCGGGACGTTGATTTAAGCAGATGATAGAATGCCCTCCAAGACTCCAATTAGCTCATCACACCTGCTACTGATTCCCTTCAGTTCACTGGGACTTGGTCCAACCATTTTCACCAGTGGAGGTACCTATTGGAGAGAAAAGCGGTGGTGTAGATCTCTCGTATTTGATATCATCACATACATACATCATGAGTAAAGATAGCTAGGAATACAGGATAAAATATGACATTAAAATAGCTTCAAATCGTTGAATTTACCTCAGCTCTGGCCAATTGACAGCACCGAAGTAAAGACTTGAGTCCGCGCCAAGCGAGAGCTTCGGGGGGCTTCTCGGAAAGAAATTGCAGCAAGGCCAAAGCCATCTCTACAGCTACGTCATCGAATACCTGTTTTTAAAAGTTAAGACAAGAACGATTAAAGAAACTTTACCGTTGAACAAAATATTTACAGCAAGGATAGGTTCGCAAAATCCAAATATGACATACGGACAAGGATATGGGTGTGACAGAATAATAAACAAATGGACTAGAGGACAAAGGGGGAAAATTTCTTGAAAAGCTTATTAAATAATTATTAATGAATTAATGGAAAAACAACCTTGGATTTGGACTTGGCCGGGAGGATTGACCTCACCAATGAAGTTTGTCCAAGTCGCTTGTAATAAATACAAACTTCGTATTAACAACGCATCACGCTAAGCAAGCCGATCAAAAGCCATATCGAAAATTATGAGAACATTTAGATTGCTACTGAATAAGTTATGGTTAAGAATCCAAACACCTTAAGTGTTCTAAATCCAAATCCAATAAAAAAAATGGGAACACAACGCGTATTAAGACAGTTAGTACGGAGTAGGTAACAACTCGACGATCTAATAATCCTATTCTATAGCAAATAGAAAAGCTAAAAAGAGCGGTATTATGTTCGTTTACTTTTTTACGTTTTTTAAGTCGTGTAAAGTTCTGAGGTTATTCCTCTAAGCAACTTTACGTGTTAAGCGACAGATTGCCAGCGTGATTGAGCAGCGGAAGAGGCAACTGAGCCAAGTCGATTGCATTTTTAAAACGTAAAAAAAGTGTAATTAACATTTACTGACCGCAGTTTTTACCTCCTTGGCCAACATGTTATAAACAAGAGCTGAACCAATGTCTTTGAACTTCTTTCGATAGCAAGGCGTGAACGCCAACTTTAGTTGTCACGCGGATGTTGGACGTTTGGCCTCTGCCTTGAATATCCCATTCTGATATGTATCTGCACAAGTAAAGGAAAGATTTTGTGCTAGAGCTTGCTTAATTTTCAAAACAAAACTAGTGTTTTCAACGGTTTCAAATTATTTTACAGAAATTGTCATTGTAGGCTTAGAATTCACTTACAAAAGCCATTCAGAAGTTGATAAATTCTCAAACAAGTTGCACAGCAGCAAAGCAACAGCCTCTTGGCACCCAGCTGACAACTGATCGACATTAGATGCATAACGCATAATAATGTGATCACGTCTATCCTGATGCAAAACTAAGATTACGTCGTCTTTTGTGACCTGGAATAATGCAATAAAGTCCGTCAGATGACACTAACTCGAATACTTCTCTTCAGATCAAATCTTCGAAAATGAAAGCACCTTACCGCTAGCCATGCTAAAATTTTCAAACAGAAAACTCGGCTATTATCTCCGATTCCCTGCTCACCGCTCAGTAGAATACGACCTAAAATAATATGAAGGCTGTGAAACTGTTTTCACCGCATACAAGTTCTAAAGAAACAATTGATACAACCGAATTTACCTATGAGATTCAAAAAATCGTCCGAAAGTACCCATGATCCTTCTTCACCAAGAGCATAGTCTCGCAGTTCTTTCAAGCATCGCATTTCTTCATCATTCAACTCAAC
>VRMD01000833.1:0-21324 GCA_009872375.1 Sminthurides bifidus | reverse complement strand
AAACAATAAAGCTTGCTCAAGCACCCTACAGTTTTCAATCCAAATTTTTTATGTATCTTGCGTACACGATCAATGTCTGCAACACTTGGTTTTTCAGGTTTTAGTTCGGAATCAAAGTATTTCCGCTTTGGTATTCCAACCTTTTGGTTATTTTCAAAGTCGGTTACGTATGAATATGGAAACGGCAACTTTTCAAGTAACAATGGCACATGTTTCTTCTTGTCAGAAAATACTTGATTAAAAGATTTAAAGTTCTCTTCCCAGTTACCGTCATCCTTTAACATTTTCCCCGCTGCATCCAATAAGGCTTGCAAAATAGATGTCGAATTCACTAAATGAATCACTCCGCCCAGGTCTATTCCGATTAACTGACTCATCGATGGACCTAAAAAAATTATTTTCATGTCGGGTAGCAGTCCAGTGAACCCTTCAAGCATTAATCTTGCGTCGTATGAAAGATTCTGCATATACACTGTGATGGCCAAATCATTCCTCTGTCCAATCTTGAAATTTCACCTAAGGCAAAGTGCCATCCGTAATTTTGCACGCGCATTAGCGTCAAAAACTCTGCAATACTTGTCAAACAGTTCATGAAAAGATTGACACAGTTATGGAATCCATCAAGTGCAATGCTGAAAACATTCAAGAACTCAAACTAACTGCAATTGTGCTGAAGGACCAAAATAAGCTTTTGAATGAACGGGTCACTCAACTGGAAATGGAACGAACGAAGGACAGCATCATCATCAGGGGTATCCCAGATGACGACAGAGAGTCGAAGCAGGCAGCTGAAGCTAAAGTTCATGAATTTTTTGAGAAAGTACTACAAGTAAGCCAAAAATGTATTCGTGAATGTTGGAGGATTGGAACTTATCGTGAAGGTTTTGACAGACTAATCAAAGTTAAGCTTCTAGAAGACACTAAAAGGATGATCTACATGAATGTGAAAAGACTGAAAGGAACGAATTACCAAGTTAATGATGACCTACCACCAGAAGAAAGAAAGAAGAGAGCCCTATTGGCTATGGCAAGGAAAGAAGCTGCAGCCCAAGGGAAGATTGTCAAGCAACGGGGGTCAAAACTTTGGATTGACAACAAACTTCACATCATCAAAGGTGGACAAGTTATTGAACAACCGAAGAAAATCTGACCATTCAAGAAAAAGAAAACAGCTATTCTCTACTGGAATGTCCACGGTTTAAAGGAAAAGATTCTTGAAATACACAGGTTAGTTAGTTACAATGATCCGCTTATATTCTGTCTAGCGGAAACTTGGACTGAATTGAACATCAAGGAAGATACATTCATAGGCTATGTATTAATTAATATTAATCCAAAAAGGGATAGACAATATGGAAGAGGGAAGGGAGGGATGCCAATTGGGTTTAAAGCAGGACTGGAAGTAGAGGAAATTATGAAAGATGACTATTTCTACATTTGTCGTACAAGAATGAATGGAACCAGGATAACTGCAGTATTGTGCTACCTAAATGGGAACAATGTGTTAAACCTGTATGAACTAGAGAAAATCATTCATGAAGAGAAGAAACGAAACCAAAATATAGTTGTAATGGGAGATTTGAATGCTCGAACAGCCTCAAATGATTTGATAGGTATAAAGCGATCTTCATGTGATCGGGTAATAAATAGTCGAGGAAAGCTACTGATGAAGTTAGTAACGAATCATGAAATGATAATTTGTAATGGGAGTACAAACGGAGACATTGAAGGGAATTTTACTTGTACGACTAGAGTGCAAAATTCTGAAAGGAACGTAAAGCTCTTAAGTGTATTAGACTATTGCCAAATAAATAAATCCCTTTATGCTAAAACACATCTATTTGAAGTCCTAGCAAATTATGTATCAGATCACATGCCTATCAGATGGACACTATTTCATGAAAGTGTAGTATCAGAAACGCGAATTGTAAGTAAGTGGAATCCGAATCGAGTCAAACAATTTGAGACTGCCTTAACTCAATTAGCTCAACAAATTCATGAAGACGAGGAAGAAACTTTATTTAACAATGTGATAAGATGTATAACAATAGCTATGGAACAGGCTGGTATGAAATATGAAATTATCATGAATGTTCGAGGTAAACAAAACAGGTGGTTCACAACAGAGTGCAGATTACTTAAGAGAAAAGTTAGAAAATTGTGTCAAGAACTCAGAGCAAAGCAAAATGATGCTAGTCACGAACTGGTCGGCTGGTATGTTGATAGTAAAATGGAATACAGAAAAGCTTGCAAAAAGGCCAAGCAAATTTATCTCGAATCAGTGCAAAAACGAATCCTTCATGCAAGAAATAGTAGTGATTTTTGGAGTGCTATAAACTCTGTAAGAACGAAAAAAGTGCTAATCGAACCTTTGATAACCAAACACAAGTGGACACAATTTTATAGTAGTATGTACAAACCAAGGATCATATGAAATACAATTTCATTTAGATCTGAGAGATCCAGAACTGGACAGCGAAGTAACGGTTGATGAAATATTAGTTAGTCTTGGCAAATAAGAGAGGGCCTTGGCAAATAAGAAAGCAACGGGTATTGATCTGATACCTAATGAAGCTTTAAGAGCGTTACCAGATTTTCTTCTTTCATGTATCTCTATAATATTCTCGTCATGTATAGAGAAAGGTGTACTGCCTAATGAGCTTTTGAAAACAGCAATATTTCCAATCCATAAGAAGGGCGCGACTGATGAACCGATGAAGTTTAGACCGACATCATTGTTACCTACTATGCTAAAATTATTTACTTCAATATTGAATAAGAGGTTGGTTAAATGTGTGTACAAATAGGAACATGATTTCCGAGCAGCAGGCAGCGTATCAGAAAGATAAGGGGTGTGCAGATCATTTGTTCACAATTATGACGGCTATTCATGAAAGACTTGATAATGGAAAGAAACTGTACTGTTTTTTCGTGGACTTATCTAAAGCGTTTGATAAAGTTAATCGAGAAAAGTTGTGGCAGAAAATGAAGAGTCTAGGAATTAGTGATAGATTTATTCGAATTGTTAAGTATATGTATGATCACATGAAGGGTTGTGTAAAACTCTCGAATTCCTACACTGAATTCTTTGATATCACTGAGGGTGTGTGCCAAGGCGAAAGCCTATCTCCGACACTTTTCCTAATTTTCATGAACGATATATTTAATTTTTTTGATAAATCCTGGATATCTCCATTGTATATAGGGAAGTTGAAACTTCACATGCTGCTATTTGCTGACGATATCGTATTATTGGGTTCCTCTAAGGAAAACTTGCAGATCAAAATTGACAAGCTAGAGTCATATTTTCGAGACAATGAGCTAACAATTAACTTGGACAAGTCTGAAGTTATGATAATTAAAAATGGTAACAAAGCCTGTAAAAGTGATGTGTTTCTTTGGAGAAAACAAAAAATTGAAATAGTTCATGATTATAAATATTTAGGAGTGATTATATCCCAGAGCGGTGTGTTTAGTAAAAATACTTATAAATGTGTAGAAAGGGCAAAAAATGGCCTTCAAGCAATGTGGCAAACTTTATGCACGGCAAAGCTACCTGCTAGCGGAATACAAAATATGCTATTTAATGCACTAGCTTCATGTATATTTCTGTACTGTGCTCACCTCTGGAGTCTGAGATATCTAGATACTGCAGAAAGTGTACAAAACTTCTTTTTAAGGAAATATCTTAGGTTACCGAAAAGTACGTCTGATTCATGTTAAGATTAGAATGTTATGTTGCTAGTATGAAGCTTCAAATAATCAAGCTGGCAATCAGGTACATAATATCACTATGTAACAAGAGGAAAGGTAATTTTACTATTGATCAATGCTGTGAAGTGATATGGCGTATGAAAGTTACGGTTAAGTTTAATTGGCTTCTTCAGGTAAAAAATGAACTTCATGAAATAGTTAAGGGAGAAGAATGGCAATGTACTGATGCTGATGAATGGATGCTAAGATTTGATGTAATCGTCAGTCAGTACCAGAAGAATCTTATAAAAGGATATAGAGTTAATGAATAACAGCTGTATAAGCGCAGGATATAAGAATAACAAATTGTTCATAAGACCATGGAACTATTTGAACTGTCACCTTCCGGTCAAGATAGCTGTATTCGTTTGTAGACTTAGATTAAACCTTCCAGTGCTTTACTTAAATGAAAGAAAAATAGAGATAAGTGAAACATGTAAGAAATGTAATTTAGTAACCAACTTTGAATGGAAGCATGGGTTATGGAGTTGCCAGGACAACCGAACTCAACAAATTAGAAGAAGATTGATGAAACATGAAGAAAGCGAGTGTGTTTTCTCAGATATCCTAAATACAAACTGCAGAGATGTTTATTTTAGGCTATGCCTTGTCATTTAATCAAGTTATATTGAAGGAACTTAACATTAAGTAACGATTAAGTTCAAATCAATAAAAAGCTATCTATCTACCTATCTCCGTACATACCAACCATTCAATTCTGTCTTCACCTCTCTTCAGTTTAAAGAGATAATCGAAAAACTCAGACAAACTTATTACGCGGAAAGACGAGAGGAAATTCGCGAGAACCTTCTCAGAGCCTTCCAACCTGCGTATCATATCACGCACAAAACTCCACTTATCTATTACGACCACCAAGCACATCACGTAACCGGTTTACTTACCTACGAGCACATCCAACAAACCTTTGAAGCCGCTGAACTACAAGCAACATTAGAAGACCTTTACGTACGCTTTAAAGATGAAGTTGAATTAGGAATTATCACCGAAGACAGCCACCAAACCATACGGGATGCATACGCTTACGTGCGCAAAAGATTAACAACCCTTTCTCAAAAACCTGCAAGCGCTCTGACCCAGGGGACAAAAATGAGCCAAACACCTACAGCGGCATCGGCGTCTACATCTTCCGCTTCAACGACACGAACGGCTTCCACGACATCAACCACCTCAACAACAACGACCTCAAATACAACCAGTCGAGCAACTAATAGACCTCCCATCATGGCAGGAGCTCTTCCGTTTCATTATGAATCTCTTGTGTACTCCGGTAAAGAGAAGAACCACAAAAGTGCGCAACGATTTTTGCAAAGATATGAGATTCTTTGCGACATGTATAATTGGCACACAGTCAACGACCGCATTGACCATCTCATTCTGTACACGACCGCAGCCGCACAGTCTTTCATAGAGGAAAAGCGCAATAGCCTTGAACGCGACCTCCAAACGAACTTGTACAGCACTACCTGGGACGACTTTAAGGAAAGCATTGTGGATTGGCACACCGGTTTGTTCTCTGCCTCCACTGCCCGATACCAACTCATGCGATTAAAGAAGTCACCTGCACAAACAGTAGACGACTACTTTTACTCAGCCATTCAACTTCTCGACTTGGGAGGAGCTGACAAGAAACAACGATGCGAATATATAATCAATGGCTTGAGCCATGACATCCGCGCCAGAGCATTGGAAAAAAACACCGCTGACCCGACAGATCTCCTTAACTGGCTACGTCTTGTCGAATTACAGGGCCAGTTTTAGAACATGTCGGTCAACACTATTGCACCACCGTCTCCTTCATCTGTACTACAAGCTGATACTAAGTTAGAACAATTGGAGGCTTGCTACAAACGCCTGCAGCAAAAGGTGAATAACTTGTCCGCCCAAGTAGCTGCTTTTAAAGAAGTGTCTAGACGTGATAATCACAGAGGCCGCGAACGATCACAAGAGAGACGCCGATATAGGTCACCGCCGCGGTACCCTTCAAACTCAAGAGACCGCTCGTACGGTCGCCCGTCGTCAAGAGACAATTATTGTCGTGATCGATCAACCTGAAGGGAACGTTATCCTTACTTACGACAACCCAGCCCCTACCGCGGGTACTCAGACAAAACATCAGGAAGACCAAACCAATATCATCCCAGACCACAACAATCAAGGCCATATGGCAGCTCATTTCAGCGCAGCCCTCGTCCTGATCAACGCAATTATCATAGCATTCAACCTGCTCACGTCTCCTATGGGTCAACTACCGTACGACGATACACTAGCTCTGACCCGCCAGCCCACATCTCATCCCCCCGTGGAGGAAATGTGTACGCTTTACTCGCACAAGATCATAACAATCAGGAAGATTCACAAGCAGATCCTTCGCAATTCCCACTCGAAGATGATTACGATGACACAACATATGGATTCGTAAAGTGTGTCTCACAAATAGTACAGACGATTTCAGCTATGCAGCCTAAACAGCAGGCATTTGTCTTTACGTATTTTCCTACAGCCAACAAAAGCTGCCCTGCAAGAACGCTACTCGACTCAGGAGCAACTGATTCTCTCATACAAATCTCGTTTCTTAAATCCATTATGCAGCCCTTTGAACCACACCATCCAGTGCATCAATCTTTCAAGAAACAAGCCAAAGCACTCGTTTCGATAACAGGAACTAGCATACACACGCTTGCCAACGGAATGCAATACGTATTCACACGCGCTCCAATGGGAGCTTGCAATTCTGTCATCTACTTTGCGAAACTCATGGCACGTATCATTCATCCACTGCAGACACAAATTGAAAGCAAAGATTCTGTGCTTCTTAACTTCCTGGACGATTGCGTACTGGCGACATCTGGCAGTTTTCAAAATCACATTGACTGCCTCCAAATCCTCATGGACGCACTCAAAGCGGCAAACGTAACCTTACAAGCCCGTAAATGTCATTTTGCGTACTATGAAACAATAATATTGGGACACAAGGTGTCCCCTCTAGGCATACACATTGCCGACGCAAAAATCACCGCTATTAAAAACATGGCCGCCCCGTACAATAAACAAACATTGAAAAGCGTGCTCGGTAGCTTGTCATTTTACCGCCGGTGGATCCCTTCCTTTTCGAAAATTGCCCTCCCGCTGACCAAATTGCTCAAGAACGACACCCCGTTTGTATGGACTCAAGAACAACAGAGAGCATTCGAAATCTTAAAACAAAAACTGATAACGGCCCACATCCTCGCTCCGTTTAATTCTAAATTGCCCATCGTTCTCATAACAGATGGAAGCACAGTGGCTATCGCCGGAATGCTTTATAATGACCATGGAACGGAAACAAATCCAGACCTCCGGATAGTCGCATGTTTCTCACGCAGGCTTACGGAAGCACAAAGCAGATACACCAGTTGCGAAATCGATATTCTCGCCGTAATTGAGAGTCTTGTCTGTTTCCGCAACTTTGTGTATGGACAGAAGATTACTGTTTACCCATTCGCGCGCTGCTCTCCCTGAAACACAGTCCAAGCGCCCGTTTATTGAGGTGGTCGCTCAAACTACAGGAATATGATCTAGAGTTTAAGCACATAGCAGGCAAGTCAAACCACTTGGCAGACGCCCTGTCAAGACTAGATCCGACCTTTGTCGCCAAATTAAAGGGCAAACATAAAGACATGAAAGCAGAAGACATGTTCTGGGTTGCTCAAATCACGACAATAGATCTGCAAGACGAACAAGGAAAACAATTCCAGGACATTATCGAACGACTCAGAAGAGAGAAAACTTACAAAGATTACGTTCTGCGTTCAGAACTACTGCTCAAAGGAATTAATAATAATGAGAAAATTCTCATCCCTCGCTCACTTGCACCTACCCTTATCTGCGAATATCACAACGACAAAGTGAACTGTGCACATATGGGAATGAACAAGACCTACCATAGAATTTCAGCGCTGTACTTTTGGCCAGGAATGAAACAAGAAATCTATGAACACTGTCGTACTTGTGACGTGTGTCAGAGGATTAAAGCACAACATTTGCAGCCTACGGCCAAATGCAAACAAACGAACCTTTGGGCATTTATGACACTCTCATTATCGATTTTTTGGGCCCACTGCTAATCACAAAGAATGGCGAAATGCATTGTTTGACAGTTGTTGAAGCAAATTCTCGTTACATCTGGGCATTTGCATGCAAAAACACAACCTCAGAAGAAGCTCTTAAGCATCTGTTCCGCAACATCTTATTTACTTACGGAATACCCCGAGCCATAGTGTCAGGTAATGCATCCACATTACAATCGTTGCATTTTAAAACTACACTTGCTGACCTTGGCATAAAACAAAGCTTTTCTTCCCCATACACTATGGTTCTACCAGTATCGTAGAAATATCAAACCGGATCTTGCAAGACTTGTTAAAGCCTTATGTACAAGAAAACTACAGTTCGTGGAGCCAATATTTACCTTTCCTCACCTTCAGCTATAACACATGCATCAATAACGTGACCAAACTACCTCCAGCTCTTGTCTTATTTGGCTTTTTACCAAAATCACCTTGTGATTGGTCCAAGAATAAACTTGTCCAAGAATATCGCAAGCAAACCGCAGCCAACATAAAACAGGCCAGTTTGCTGAGAAAACCATCAGTTGATGCAAAGCTGACCCCAAAGACATTCAAAACTGGAGACAAGGTGCTCTTAGAGTTTCCACTCCGCGCAGGAGAAAATTCCGCATTGTGGTATAAGTTCTTTGGACCATACGTAATAGTAAGACAAACTTCCGCAAATACCTACGTTGTCGATCCAGCGCCAGGGAGTAATCTCACCATCCACAACAAGAGTAATCAACGAGCTCATGTAAGTCGGATGAAGCCTTACTTCTCTTCCAAAACACCGAAAACGTCTGTTCATACTCAGTTATCTGAGAAATTACAACTTCCAGTCTCTGAAACCCGAGTGAGGCGTAGCCCAAGGCTTTGGACAATGTCGCCCGTTAGCACCATCTTTCTGCTCATCTTATGGCCACTACTACTGTTGGTAGCTACGGAACCGGACTTACGATTCGTGGTATCAACTGGAATTAAGCTTCGTCACTTAACTGACAAAATCGTTTATTTTAAATCAGTGCCGCTCACACTTAATGTCATCACCAATGCCACGGACACTCGATTCGAATCCACTCAATGTGTCTTCCCAAATGACACGGATGCAAACCGCCATAACTACTCTACGACAGACAAATACGAAGCAAGTAAGATGTGTGCTCTCATTGACGCCCTTCGCGCCCTCCAACGAGATCAAACCTTGCGCCTAAGCCATCTTCTTGACAATATGTACCATGTATTTTCTCCTCCCGCGACGCAAACCCAGTCGGAAGAAATGGACACAACCACTGCAAACTATTCTGACCCAAAACCAATGCTGCGAAATCAAAAACCATCAAAAACTAGTGCCGAAGAGGACGAGGAAGACAACCCAATCCCACGCGGAAAACGGTCCATTTCTCCATTGTCTTATTATGATCCAAGAAAATACACTGGTTGGCTTCATTCCACTATGTTTGGTACTTGCTCACTAGAACAGGCCAGTGAACTTAGTGCCACGGAAATTGCGCTTAACCATTCCATGTACACACTCAAATCCCGGCTCCAGCAGGACCACCGAGTATTGTTTCAGGTAAACGATAACCTTCTGAAATTTGAAAACTATACCAACACCGAACTTGAAGGTATTAACGAAGCAACTCAAGAAATGGCTCGTCTCTTATCGGATCAGGCCACAAACAATGTCCTGTCACGCTTTTACTTCAACTAAGCATTTGAGGAAATAGTTGCCCAAACAAAAAACAGTTACGCGCAATACTCAAGCCTTAATGATGGAATCAACCTTCCAAAGTTGCTTGCTTGGTTACTTACCAGGATCACTGATAAATCAGACTATTCTCAGGAACGCTTTGTCACGGCTCCAGACGTCACTGACTACTCAACGGCTAAAACTCGCAATACGTCGGGATAATATAATGCAATACTACCAAACGCAGCTATCAAAATGCAAATATACGGACGGAGCCATTCGCATAACGCTGCAAATACCTCTTCTCCCTGACGAAGAACCAATGAAGGTGTACAGCGTGATGTCCTTCCCGTTCAGGTATAAATCTTCAATCTGCCGCCTCCAGCATGCGCCGGGAATGCTTGCCATGAATAGAAAACGTATCTACCCAATCTTTTCACACGAGTTGCATGGGTCAAACAGAAACCTAATCTCTGTCGAAGAGTATCAGGACAGTTACGAGCTTGGCACGCACTGTCTAAACTTGTTACATGCTGGGGCCACAGTTCAGGATTTGGCAACGTACTGCCAAGTTAACTTCCAGGACTACAAACCTGGAAAATATCACGTCCGTATGCTCAACACAACACAATTCGCGTTAACTGCAATGCCAAACACATCTACCATCCGATACTCGGACGACGAACCTGAAATCTCATTGCCTGAAACAGAAATTGGAGCCCTACTTGTAGATTTGCCATGCCATTGCTCCCTTTTTGCCGACAACAAACAAGTCATCGCTCAACGTAGCCCGTGCTTCGTAGATTCTGCAATATCCGTAACTATAACTACCGCCATTCTACCAAATTGGTCTAATCTTCCCAAAGTAAAACTTACTCTCAGTCGACAACCCACTCTGAAGCAACACGAAACGCTTGCCCAGATTTTCAACTCTAAATGGAAACGATTGGAATATGACGTCAACGCTACCACCCTGCATGGCCAATATTTGGGGGAAATGAATCCTTGGACGCGCATCACACAACAATCTTCCGAAACATTTGTATGGATATGGCTTTTTGGGTTAACAGCCTCCCAACTAATCATCTTCTTTTACCTAAACAGATTTCAAGAGACGATTGCCGTAGCCATGCTGCAACCACAACAAGTCTCTGCTTCAGATATATTGCTCTGTGAATCTGCAATCAAAATCGTTAACCTTGCTGCTGTTATTGTCAATGCAGTGCTTCTCCTCACGCTTGGCACCCTTATCATGATCCTAGCCTGGCGAAACAGACAAGCAAAGCAAGCATGTGCCTCCTTATTCTCCTTCTCATCACCAGGCATTGGCGGTGGTACTGGTACATCATTACATTCACCACCGTCATCCCATTCCTCGCTATTATCACTGTAATCCTCATCAGCTTCCTTGATACACGGCATTTCACCACTTGCCAAACATCCTAACCTCATTTTTGCCTGAAGTAACGACTTACTTGCATTGTCTACTGTCATTGCTTCGTCTTCCTCCTCCTCCCCCTCATCTGCCGCCAAATTCGTGTTATCTCCATTTACACTAACCTGATCAGTGTTTTCCTTATTTACCTGGTCTAGTAAACGAATGGCCGCTTCCACTCGCAGCTCACCCCTCGAACCACTGACGCCTTTTTCTTGCATCCCCAAACGCCTGTTCTAACTCCTGAAAATCTTGATCAGTGGCATCAGCCCATGTTCTACAGTGTAACATTAACCCATATGTTCCCTGTAATATGTTCAGTGCAAGTAACCTTTCGGCCTTACGGACTTCATTTATCCTTGCCTGTATAGTATTGTCTCTATAATTACTCCCTACTAATCGCTGGGTTAACAGTCTTTGCCCAGACGTTGGCCCTACTGTATTTGGCGATCGCAAATCTCCCAGTTCAATTTCTTCAAAATCGCCGATTTCATTTTCTTGCCCTCCTTGTAATTGACGACGCACCTCCGCATGTGTCGGGGGAACTGTGTTATCTCGCGAATATCTGCGCTGGGGTTCCCGTTGCCATAAAGTCGTCAGGCGCGGAGAAATCCTATGCGTCCAGCAATCCAGAGCGACTACCAGTAATACCCTTCCACTCCAGTATATGACGCCAAGTACCCCTATAATACAAAGTCAACTTTAGTTTTACTACAATCAGCTGATATCAGACCCAACCGTGTTAGCCAAGATCAATAACCACGTCTCACATGCAATCAACATTGCAACACACACCGCGACGCTCAGATAGACACAATGCAATGCACTCCCTTCTGTTCCAATGGAAAGGTTGGTTTCAGTCTTGCGCTCTGTTGTCGTTTCTTCTATTAGTGTCACATACGCGCTTTTAGTGCTTGTGTCCTTTGTTCCTTGGGTTGGTATCGCATCAGTCTCGTTCAACCGGTACATAACTGTTGCCGCTTCTTGCATGTCCGTAAACAACCGAGTAAAGAGTTGTGAATTATTCAACAAGTACGCATCCTCACGAATTCGCTCGCAATCACTTGGTATGGACCCCTCCAATCACGTCTCTCGCAGTATTTGCCGGAATGACCCAAAAACACCATGTACTTGCAATTTGAACGCAATACACACTCCTCGCAATCCAAGTTAGCTTGGCAATTACCTATCGAATCATATGTAGACCCTTTTATTCAGCGGAAATGACCTCATCGGTCTCCCTTTTCCTAACTGTTCATACGCACATCCGCACGACATCCATTAAAGACGACTTTGCTTACCTGTCGGTTGTAAGATCACCGCTCCAAATATTTGCGAACTCACGAATAACACCACCCCCACCGTTAATTGCCCCATAGTAATCCCTTTTTCTCACTTTTATTCCCAAATTCGGTCTTCTAGATGCTTACTGAACGATCTAAAATGCCTCTTTTACATCTCTATCTTTGCCACACCCTCAACTTAACACTTGATCTGCTGTATTCACTAACACTCATCCACGACTAATTTTCTCAGATCCTTGTTCCATTCTCCAGAATATCTTATTCTCATCTTACTTCTAGAGAAGATTCCTCTCACCAGCCATTTCGGGCCATTATACAACGTTGCCGTTTCTGTATCAACACATTCCAAACTCGTTTCCTGTCCAGCTTCTTTATGACCTCAGTTTTGCACACACAAGCAAGTTCACTTCCTATCCTCTCATTTTTTTTCGTCTCCCGCTCAACCCAAATCTGATTCTTTTTTTTCTCCCTCCATCAGAAAACGCTGCTCCAGTTTAAACATTTTGATTTAGTTTTACTAGTTGTAAGTACTACAACAAAATCCACATGATTTTAATTGAGTGTTAGAACAGCGTTCATTCATTTAAACCCCCGGAGGATGTATCATGCTGAATACACCATAATTGTAAGGGGTACGTCTGACCCCGTTAACTTTCTCTATGTTTGTCTGTCTATGCCTGATTGTAATAAATACAAGGCGCACCTAAGAACAGGTATCTCAGTGTGTCTTTATAACTTGAAGACGTAACATCTTTTCATTTGAGATCCCTCACATACACATATCATCTTTTATATTCATCTCATTTCAGCTTCTTTTATCTTCATTTCATATCATCTTCTCCTTGTATCTTCATCTCGTAACATCTTCATCTCTTATTTTTTATAATCATGTTTAATATTTTGTGATCTTCATCTTTTATTTTTATGATCATCATCTTTTACCATCTTCTTTTATCTTCATCTCATATCATCTTCTTTTGTTTTTATTATCATCATCTTTTACCATCTTCTTTTTATCTTTTTCTCATATCATCTTCTTTTATTTTTATTATCATCATCTTTTACTATCTTCTTTTATCTTCATCTCATATCATCTTCATCCACGTCCCATAGCGCGAGCTCAAGGGACGCAAAAACTCAAAAAAAAATATCATCTTCATCTCTAATTTTTTGTAATCATGTTTAATATTTTGTGATCTTCATCTCTTATTTTTATGATCATCATCTTTTACCATCTTCATCTTTTATATTTTATGATCTTCATCTTTTATGACATCTTTTTCCATCTTTATATCTTATGATCTTCATCTTTTACCATCTACATATTTGATCTACTTCTTCTGGAGAATATAACAGCCAGCTTGCAATTTGTGTTTCCTGTGTCAGGTTGTTTCATTTTACTCCATATCTTTTCACAATGAATATATTTATGCAATAACTTGCACTTTAATTTTCACATATTTCAGAAAAAATGTTTAAATTTAAACGTTACAATTTAACAAAGATTTTGTTTCTGAATCAAATATTATTTTTGCGGATTTAGATGTGAGTTGGCTATAGTACTTTAAGGCTCCGCGATGTTAAAGCATCGGACAAAACGTGGCTCAGGAAAAGTATTAAGGTGCTGTTTTAATTATTTTGGCACTGTTGATGTGGTAGCATCTATAGCGGACTGTTGTCAAAGTAATTTTGAACGGGTAGAAAACCAGAAGCCGTCTAACACATTATGTACAGTTATAGCAGACCCATGCGGTAACCCATGGATCCTCTGTGCGCCCAGCATAAGTAGTACCCATTTTCGAGCCATCTGAAACATTCTGGCGTAAGAATTTGTTCCCTTTCGTCTGTGGAATGTGCAGTGTCAACATTTATTGATGCACGTGACTATTTCGCAGCAGTATGTCTCATTGTGGGTTGGACCATACAGGTGTGTATTTACTGGTGAAGAGGCTACGCTACCGCCCGGAACTGAGAGACATATGACAAAACCTTGGATACTGCAGGTAATTATGTACGCGAAAATATGTCTGCCGCTGTGGCCACCAACTTACCCAAATGTATGTTCACATACCTGGGTCTTCTGTTCGCCTTTAGTCTTACACTACATTTCCTGTTTCGTACTCACAGAGAATTCGACAGCGTCGGATTTACATTTTAAAAGGTATGCAAATTGCTAAGAACAGTTAGATAGCGAAATCGCCAAATCTATTCAATACCCTCTGACAATTGATGGCCAACAGAATATCTATTCCCGTTTGCAAAAGTTTAAAAGATAAAAGTACTGCAAAATGAAAACTGGCTATTTATTCCTTTTTTATTCTAGACAAAAAAAGCCTGTCCAAACTTTATAACTCGGTTCCATGGCTGCATTTGGGTAAGGAATGAACTACTGTGCAATAGACTCGCAACTTGTGATAGATGCGCCGCTGTAATTCAAGTGACAGCCTAAGACTGCGTGACCACGGAGGGAAATTTAAGTGGCCCTTTTTCAACCCGTTAATGTAATTTGGTCCAGGAACTTTGAATCCTTTCTTGTGTGTTGAATAGCTTGTATTAAAGTCAATACATAACCTCACGCACACTTCGTCACGACTCGCTCTGCACAAAAGTGGGTGCTATCCCGCATCGTTTTTCTTAATGCTAATCAAAGCGAGTTCTGACCAATTTCGTGTACAATCCCGGCATATGTTTAAGCATAGGAGCCTCGCGTATATTTCGTCCCGTCTCGCTCTGCACAAAAGTGGGTGCTATCCCGCATCGTGTTTCGACATGTTATTTAAACGGGGATCGCGACCAAAAGTGGGCGTAATCTCGCTTAAATATACTTATTACCGTAAACTATGCAAAAATATGCAATTTGAAATTGCGATTTTTGTTCTGATTTGGACATGTTTCGAATGATTACGAAGAATGAGCTCCATCGGATGCGTAGAAAAAAACATGCAATTTCATACGAATCCGGGCTCTAGCAATAACATTTGGAAGACCATGAGCAACCACATTTGGGAGATCATCTATGATATTTATGCCGTAAAAGGAAATTTATGCAACTCAGACTTTACTTTAGTATTTTTCGTTTCAGTTACGTACTCTCTATGCTCGCTTAATCTTTTTTTATATTCTGATTACACAACACAAGCTATTTAATCCAACGCGCGGTTCCTTATTCACTTATGTACTTGTCAGCCAGGAACTCTCTTATTTGAATTATCACGGTCAAACACCTTACTTTTCCAATATGTAGCACCATTCTAATGTTATTGATTACCTGGAAAAGGATCAATTGACCTCCCGCGTTTTTGTGTTAATCACTTCCATTTCTTTCTGAATCTTTTGTCTCTCCTACAGGCTGCTTATAACAATATACGCTCTTCGTACCATTTCAAACTGTGACATTTATTGCTACGTCCAGCTATGATTATATATTCAACTAAAATAAGCTTTACGCTACCTATAACTCTTATAAAATTTATTATTCTTATCTCTTGCTCGCATGCTCTCCACTATCTGCCTACCTGAATTCCTAACTATGTTCCCTAACTGTGTTTAGCTAATTGCCTAGTTTACCTACAACTCATGTGTAACTATTTTCCCTACTCTGATCTACCTCCTACTTTCTTATTTACATGCTTTCTACCATAATCTAAAGCCTTACTTTACCTACCTCTCTGAATTGCTAACTGTGTTCCATGCTCTATACTTTTAATTGCTTTTAGCTTTAATTTCTTTTTGCATCTATTCTACCTGCCATAAGCTAATTCCCTACTCTACCTCCTACTCATGTGCAACAATTTTCCCTACTCTAATCTACCTTTTACTTTCTTCTATACATGCTTTCCACCATACCTTAAAGCCTTACTCCACCTGCCTACCTACCTATGGAAATTTCTACGAGGGCGATTTGATAAAGGCGTGACAAAAGGCACTAGTTGGCGAATTTATGGTATCATACACATTTTATTTGGAATAGTGGCTATTCAGAACCCGACTTGCTTTTGGGTCAAGCATAAAAGTTCCTAGAACCTGTGCAATGAGCAATATGACGAAGGTCCTGAAAATGCCTCAAGTACTCATTCGCATGCCTTACGTCAACTTATGTATCCTTAGACACCAAGCTAAAAAGACAATGTGTCTTACCTCGAACAAAAATAAGACGAAAGTTAAAGTTCAAATCATGAGGACGTACATGAAAGCGCGATACATTAGTTGAAACAACTTTTTAGTTTGAAATGAAGACGCTATTATGTGATAGTAACCGAAAATAAGTATTTTACATCAGCTATAAAAGGTCGAGTCAGTCATGAAGTCATAAAATTAAAGATCAAAAGAGTTGCTCCAGGCCACGGAGAGAAGGAATTCACAGAAGTAGTAGTTCAGGAGATCAAAACTTCAGATAGAAGACAGATGGAAAAATAACCGAACATCTCCGCACTACACGGCCGTTGCATTGATTATCGGTACCTTTAGTGGAAAAAATAAACGAGATTCTGCTATAACTACCAGATCACTGCTCAACAACTAAATGGCAAGTGCGGAACTGAAAAACTTATGGTTCGTAAAGAAAGCGTAACCGGTACTGGAGTCCATAGATGGACTCCAGGAATAGTGCCGAGGGCACTATTCTATGGAGGAGACGAGAGGAGAAAGGGAGAGAGGGAGAGAAAGAAAAACGCATAGGGGTAACTCGCGTTAGCATCGAGTGAGCGCGGTGATGACTCGAAAAGCAGAAAGCGTCTTTATGAAATCACCAGCGGGAATAAAAAGCCGGTGAATGCATACAAATGTATTGGCATACACTGGATTCAGGTTTAAAGAAAGCTCATTTGGCTTTAACTTTTCCAGTTTCGTAACTACATCCGGCAGTTTCTCCTTCGCAAAACTTTCAGTTTTTTAATTTAAATTCTTTTGTAAGCCGCAAAACAGCTTGAGAATGGTAAAAACTAAAATGCACGAGTGTAAACTGTGCAAGAAAAAGTATTTTACTCAAATAAGACTGACTCATCACATAACCAATGTGCACCAGCCAAACTTTTACTTCTGCGGCATTATGAAGGATGGCCGACCTTGCAAAATGTGGACAAAACGGCTGTATTCAATTCAGCGCCATATTTTGGATCAGCATCCAGTTACCAAGGTAAGTATGATGACAATGGCATGGAAAAGAATGTAACTTTCGAATGGGTCATTTCCCCCAAAAACTTTCTGCACCATCGTGTTCTTTAAAGTCAATAACTTCAGAAAAATCGCGTTTCGTTAAATTCTGATAGGGGGCCCTAAACTTGAATTATACCAAAAAGCCTTAAAAAAGTTTTGGCTGTACAACACGAGTCTAATTTTGCCTTTTATTGTTGGTTTAGGGAGACATGGTAAAAATCTTGCCGGACGGCAGAGGAGGGAATATGGTGACTAAGTTCCACGGATTTGATGCTCGAGTGAAACTTGAAAAATTAGTAAGTTACAAAAAATATGTTTTACCTATGTTGTAACTATCTACAGGGTGTTCAACGAATTCGTTCACTTGGTGAAGTTTCAGTTTGCCTGATCAAACGACTGGATTTACATTGCGCTTTATGGCAGGAGGAGGAATTCCCTTCCCGTAAAGCTGCATGGGAATGCGGAGCATAAGGGGGTCCATTCTCTCCCATAAGCCGTAATGTGAATTCGACCAATTGGTCAGGAAAACTCAATATCCACCAAGTGAACGAATTCGTTGAACACCCTGTACTTGCTTCTGCTAGCATTATTTCGAGCCAACTTTGTGGACTCGCTTCCCGGAAGTTGATACAACATTGTAAAAGTTATGCAACTCTGAGGCTAGAACAAAAATGTCTTTTCAAATGTCTCCTAAAATTGAACATAGTGGTGGTGACTTTAAGACAAATTTTCCAGCGAAAGCAAGGTGATGGTTCTGTCACTTTTGATCGTATGAATCCTGAAATCCATCCAAAGCAAGACAGTCAGTAAATGTCATGCGACTTTAGTTTATACCTCTCCTAACTCATTGAAACTAGCTTTGCCATTAGTTAGCGCTGTTCATGAATCCAGTTCACACCTGTAAGCCAGCAGAAAGACGCATTCAATCTAATCAGCTATAAATTTATTAATTCAAAAATTGATAAATCCAGATTACAGAGAAGAATTACACAGCTAGCTAATTTTACCATCAGGGTGTTCCGTCAAATGGCTACTTGCTGAATTTCAGTTTACAAGTCGACTCGTACCGTTCGGTGCTATGTCGCAATTTTATACTTTTTCCACAATAACGGCAATCAATGCTACGTAATAAGCTTCCCGTATGTGTCTCTTCCATTTTTATAGAAAACTCATGACATTTCCTTTTTTTAACAGGTGGTGCCATCCGATACTTTAATAAGTTCTTCAGTGAGTCGTGATCATCTAATGAAGGAATGCCGATTGTTTATGTTTCTACAGAACAATCGTCGAGGCAGAATCACCCTGGGTGTAAGTGCTGTTTGGATTAAGTAGTTAGAGATGTGAGCCAATAAGGTTATGATACACTACCCATAAAACCCCATAAGCGAGCCTACCAATACGGTCATTAAAGGGTCGTTCCCTTTCACCGTTTTAATGCTCCGTCTTTGTAAATTTTTTTAACAGGGTATGATGCGTGAGAGTGGGCTTACTGAATCGCAAGTCAAAAAACAACTGACCGAAGTCAGAGTGGTGCTAAAGTCAGTGCCTCAAAAGAAACGTACGCAGTTAATAATTGATTTCAAGCTAGTGGAAAAAAAATTGAATGAACTTTGTATTTGCACTTTGATAATTGAGTCGTAGATCATGCGAAATCGTCATACTAACTAATTTTTTTCTGCTAAAATACAGAATCTACGCGAAAAATTTACAAAAAAGTTCCTGTCCCTAGTGCCGAAGAAAATGTTCCTTGACATGCTGGAAAAGGAAAAATTAAACTTGGAGTCACCTATTCATCAGTGGAATGAACGACTTGCTCATGTGGATCAGAATTCAGAATCGGAAACACCTTTTTTTTCTGCACCGTGGCCAGGCAAATTTGCTTTTGTACATATTAAAAGAGCTTCGTACTAAAACTATTTCTGTTCCATTAGATCAGGCTAAATGTATCGAAGCTTTCTTTGATGAAGCTCGTATGAAAAAATTCATGAATGACGATATCGACTTGTTGACTAAATTTGCGCAATCACGTGAAACGTGATTCAAAGTTTTCAATGATTTAACTTTCCGATAATTTTGTGAGTGTGATTCCATTGCGTGATACACATATAATAAATACTTTGTGAAACCAGTTTAGAAAAGCTCGCTGACAACCAGTACTCAGATGTGATTCGTACTCGTGAGAGAATCAATTCCTTGAAATATCCAAAAAAAGGCGCACGAGTTGTAACGTTGAAGATTATATGAAGTTTCATTCAGGCATCTGGAGACAAATCATTGGTGACACCAAAGAGCAATCATGTTCAGTTATCTAATAAGAGAGTAAAATTGCTTTGGACATGACATGATGAACCAACGCCCAGTTTTGTATTAGTATAGTCAATCTGAGAAGATAAGGATGTTCAAGGCGAGCTTTTCCATTCTTTTATGCTGTTCTTATTGCGTGATGGAGTTAGTTGACTTGAGGTGGTTGGAGGTTGAATTGATGGGTTTGCTATTTCTAGTTAAGAATTTGAAATTGAAAGCGCATAATCTGTTAGAAGGAGCAGCTAAATTAAATAAGCTGATTGCGAAAGCGAAAGAGTTCATACCTCCAGAGCATTGGACCAAGACGCCCATCACCATGAAGGCTACAGCTGGTTTGAGACTTTTACCAAAAGAAAATGCTGACGCGATATTAGCTTAAGTAAGTGCAGTTTTTCCTGTGACTCTTAGTGGATGGATCCGTACCTTCATTTGTTGTATTTCTGATGTACTTTTTAATGAACGCTTTCCAGGTTGAATCATTAAGGGAAGTGGTTTCAAACCTGTGGAGAACTCGGTTGGAATTAGGATGGAGTTGAAGGAATCTTTTCCTGGTTTACTGTGAATTTCCTTCTCGGTAAGTTGAGTCTTTGTTTCATACAGACAGGGTTGCATGTTCGCAACTTTGAATGACATCGAATGTTTGCTTTAATTGATGTAGACCGAATTTGGAGGTTATCTGTCCAAGACTGTCGCCGCATTAGATTTAGGTGGAGGATCTACTCAGATCACGTTTGCCTTGGCTCCTGAAAATATGGACTTGTACCCGAAGGAGGATATGGTTAATATAACCTTATTTCATCAACAAGTACCTTTGTACAACAAGAGGTGAGAATCTTGGCATTGCATCCTGTGACTGATCATTTTGATTTATAGGTAGGCCGTTGTATAACAAATGTTTCTGATTTAGCTACCTTGGTCTTGGTCTCCAATCTGTGAGAAAATCCATTTTGTCCCGGAATTTGATTGATGCTTCAAGTAAGGTACTCACAAGTGCTTGTGTCAACCCAGCTGTCTCTCGTGATTGGACACACGGTGGTGAAACTTTCACGATTAAGTAATGACCTTGCACAGAAAGATTTAAATAAATAGGTAGACTAGGTAACGAAAACGACTACGAAATTGAAAAATTTTGTATTTTCTCAGGGGTGTTGAGACCGGAAAGTTAGAGAAAGTACACTACCATGAATTTGTGCGGAAGGAACCCATAGCTGATTTCGAAGAATGTCAAGAACAATTTTAAGATGATTGAAGAGATGGGTATCATTCAACCGAAAGACAGCCAAGTTTGAGATAGAAACCGAAAAATTGCCGATAAGTTAATGTGCAACCGTTTGTTTGAAATCGTTGCAATACTATTTTCAATACTATTTTGCAAGGAAAAATTTGAAACATCAAACATTTGGTTGCGAAAGGATGTGGATGCATCTTTAACAAGGGTAAAACCACCGGCGCTTGAGGTGTGACGAGCACACTTGGGGGATTGTACTCCTCCGCCGTAGTCTGTACGCGCGCATGATGTAGTGCTGCGCAGGAGTAGTTCCAGGCAGTCTGGGTTCGTGTATGGAGCCGTTAACATCT